>MJUU01067290.1:0-22649 GCA_002080025.1 Modiolus philippinarum | reverse complement strand
GAAATTCATTCCTCATCAGCAGCACTAGAACCCAAACATAGGAATCCATAATTTCTAAAAGAAAAAAGGTTAAAATGCATTAAACCAAACGAAATCCGAATAATTAGTAATAACGAATAGAGCTTAGGACAAAACTACCATGGTGGGAGTTAATCCTTCTGTTTTAGAATTTACATAAATTTAGATAATAGTACATTTTTGTAATTGAACAAAGTGTACACATGAGATATTATCTCATATACAAGCACACCATATCTAAGAAAAATAAAGAGCATACATCTCTACCACGTGGCCTTTTCAGCTTCTTTTGCAAACCATGTATATTGCACATCGACAAAGTTTTTGCCAAGATACGTGTTTGTATACATTTCGAAGGGATCATTCCAATGTTTTGATTCATGCTTCACTTACGAATTGTACTTCATCGACATGGGGCCTTATCTGCAACATTGAAATATTAAGTGCAGTTTTGTATGTCACTGTAATTGTAGTCTTCAAATTCATCAGAGGAAAGATGATTTTGACAACATTACGTCCTAGAACTTCAACTCGTTGATCTTTGACTTCAGATGTATAAAATTTATTTTCCAATGCCTGTATTAGCATATTCAAAAGCTTATCTTGAGGGAAATATAAGTTCATAACTTCCGAGTTGGGTATCTGTCTTCAGACGATATATACAAGGAGATCCTGACAGTTTATGTATTGGTCTAAAAATGCATCACAGCCAGTTTGTATTGACTTACTTCTAAATTAACAATAGATTAACAATAATTCATTAGTAGCTAAGTTACAAAAAAATGACTTTACATATAAGGAACGACTTACTACCGTTCAACATACAACTAAAAATATATTTATTTAAATAACGTGAGGTCTGTTTTTAGGACAAATAAGACCCTTCACGCACCTCCTCCTTTTATTTCTGTAGATTGCTATTTTTGCAACTTATTTGTCTTTAGTGCAGATAAAATCAAAATAAACCAAAAGATGTATATAAGCTCATTATGGACATATAATCGATATGATTTTCAATATATTCCTTCAGCTAAGGATAGCATTTTCCAGGAGGGATTTACTCATTAGTTACAAAGTTTACAAAAATTTAAATATTGGTCGTAACCAAATACTGAGGAGATTTATACATCTCAGCTGTCAAGTCCAGATTTAGCCATCTTTAAATAATTAGGTGCCAATAAAATTTACTCTTCCAAAAAATAAGATTTTTGGTAATACAAGTAGGTTATGTGAAGATTTTTGCAATAGTTTATGTCTTTAAGCAAAAAAGTAAATGTGCATTTAATTTGGCTAAATTCGAAACCAAACTTTTGTAACATTTTTTCTCTAATATAGATATTAATTCAATTTAAAAAACAATATAACGATTCACTGATCGATTGCCTCAGTAAGGCGTCACATGACTGTAAATTTACACTTACTAGGAGTTGTTTCTTTATAACAAACAAGATATCGCATTTCTGTTAATTATAGTGACATTTTTGTGATTTTTCAGCCGGCTGTCCAAAAATTGCAAATTCGAAAATTTGGCGGTGGCTACATTTATAGAATGATATTAAATGCATATAATTCAGTTTACAAGCAGATAAACAGAAAATTAATTCACTTTAATGCTTTTCTAATTTGATAAATTTACTCTTAATGGGTCAAAGATGAACCGTATAATCCATTTTAAGACCAAAATTGATTAAACATTAATGCAAATATTAACTCCACTACACTTTTTAACCTTGTTTACCACGTGCATTTTGTCATCAAACCGGAAATTATAACCGTCTAATTTGTCTCACAATGCACATGATAACCACAAACAGGTATGCAATTGCTGACAATAAAGTACATTCTCGCGTCGCAATTAAGTCTCAGTATGTATGACGGAGTTATCTATTTAGGTAAAGGGTTATGATAACAAAAAAAATAAATAAAAAAAGCAAGATATCAGCAATTCAAATTCTAAGGGGTAAATAAATAAGCATTGTGTATATGATACAAAAAATAAAGATTTTGCATAAAAAACAGTCAATTCGTTATACTGTACACGTGTTTCAAGGAGTTACCTCTCATTAGCAGCATTAATATCAAATAATATGCCATAATCCAAAAGTTGTCACAAAAGAAGTACTCATTACCAAAAAATCGAAATAGGAAGCCAAATCCAGTACCAAGGACATCTACTGAGTGCAATAAACGGAATGAAGCGTCAGTATTTTTAAGTGGTTAGAATTTTGATAAAAACAGTAAATTTCTATAAAACGCAGGGTCATTTTTCATGTCAGACAAGTCTGACCATCGGGCTCGTGAATACCCTCGGGTACCTCTGGTCCACCAGCAGTTGCATCGGCACAATGGTTCAAAATACAAAAAATACCGATGTTGCATAAAAAACAGTAAATTTCGTTATGCTGTACAAGTGTTTCAAGGAGTTACCTCTCTTCAGCAGCATTAATATGAAATAATATGGAAAGCCATAATCCAAAAGTTGTCACAAAAGAAGTACACATTTCCAAAAAAAATCGAAATAGGAAGCCAAATACAGTACCAAGGACATCTACCGAGTGCCATACACGGAATGAATCGTCAGTATTTTTAAGTGGTTAGAATTTTGATAAAAACAGTAAATTTCTATAACACGCAAGGTAAAATTTTTATGTCAGACAAGTCTGATTATCGGGCTTGTGAATACCCTGGGGGACCTCTGGTCCACCAGCAGTGGCATCGGCCCAGTGGTTCAAATACAAAAAAATACCGTTCAGGTACCGTGAAAAAAGAACAAGATATTCAGAACTTAATTCAGACACACTTAAAAGTTATTCAAATTTTGAAATAAAATGGCTTTTATAGATCTATACATTAATCATATGGATAAAAAACATTTTGGAGAGTGAATACTTTCAACAAAAGGACAATTTTCTATATAGTTACCTATCATGGGGTTTCAACTTGAATTGAAAATCTTTTCGCGATTTAGTTCAATTTCTATGCTTATAAGAAACACGTCTGGACAAACAACAATCGGAAACTGGGAGACCGCTATACATTTGTAACAATTGGAAATCGATATATTAAGTAAGCTGCCGAGAGTATACTTTTGATTTGATTTGGCGAATCAGAAAACTTTGGTGATGTTAATTGTGTTGCACGTATCTGGATGTTTTTGTTAACCGAACACCAGGTATACGTACGCAAGTGCACATATTTCATTTCCTCAACTAACGACATTAAATTTACATGCAGTTTATATTTTCTATTTATTAAAGCAATTGTCTTAATACTGCCCCATTTGGACACTTTTTTAATCCCTGAAAATATCTCAGTCTCGCCCAATTTCTGGAGTCTGCCACTAGAAAAGTTGGGTGATATCCAAAGGGGCGGGGAATCACCTACGGACACTCAAAAAGAGCTTGCAACATGTGCGAAAAATGGGATTTCTTGCAACGCGTGGACTTGAGATTACGTCCAATCCGAAAAATGTATTGTGTATTTATTCATCCCGCTCAACCACAGACATCAAATTTTTTAGGGGTTGTAGTGCAGTAATGGGTCCTTTTTCTATATCCAAGGTTCCCTCAGGCTCAGCCACGTTTGAGAGTGGTCCTAGCCCAGAAGCTAGAGAAACTAGGTCTTATTTTTATACCCCGGGATTCCTTCGCAGGCTGTGCACTACGGTCCGTAGCCATTACAAATAACTAAACACCGAAGTAATTTGAATTTACTTTCTGCATATCCGCATTTCGACAACGTATGTCTCTTCAGTGAGGATAAAATCTAAACATTCGAAGACCATTAACTCGAAAATGTTTAAAGACTGATAGAGAACAAATAACCAATATGATAAAAAAAAACTGCTATGAACAGAGCTTAGCATGGGGGAGATAGTCTTAGTCTTCAATAAAATTTACAAGAATTTAGATATTGTAAGATGCCAAATAGAATCGGCTTTTGGATCAGTACCGCAGTACTGACTACTGGGCTGGTGAATACCCTGGGGGACAGTCCAAACGTAGTGACATCGACCCAGTGGTAAAAAATAACTAATTACCGAAGTAACTGTGAATTTAGCTTCTACATATGCGCATTTCGACAACGTATGTCTCTTCGGTGCAGATAAAATCTGAAATTTGAAAGACCATAAATTCAAGGATGTTTAAAAACAGATAGACAACAAATACCCAATATGATTTAAACATAAAGCCTAAATCAGCTAAGGACAGGGCTTTGCATGAAGGAGATTCTCATTAGTTTTCAACGAAATTTACAAAAAATAGATATTGTAAGTTTCAAAACGGTCAGCGCCGAAATACTGACTACTGAGTTGGTGATGATGTGGCATCGACCAATTTGTAAAAATTAACTAAATATCGAAGTTACTGTGAATTTAGTTTCACCATATGCGCATTTCTACAAAGTATGTCTCTTCAGTGCATATAAAATCTAAACGTATGGAAGACCATAAACTCAAAGATGTTTAAAAACTGATAGAGAACAAATAACCAATATGATTTAAACATAAAGCCTAAATCAGCTAAGGACAGAGCTTTGCATGGGGGAGATTCTCATTAGTTTTCAACGAAATTTACAAAAAATTAGATATTGTAAGTTTCCAAACAGACTCGGCTTTCGGGTCAGCACCGAAGTACTGACTACTGGGCTGGTGAATACCCTCAGGGACTAACAGTCCACCAGCAGTGGTACATGTATCATATCGATAAGTGGTAACAAATTACAAAATATCGAAGTTACTGTGAATTAAGTTCCTGCATATACACATTTCGACAACGTGTTTCTCTTCAGTGTAGAAAAAATCTAAACGTCTTAAATCTAAAACAAATCAGCACAAAGACCATGACAGCTACGGTTTTGCATCTATAGTTATATAAATATTATCCAGATCCGTTATTGCTGTCAGAATAATAAGTTTTCATGCAATTTAAACAGAATACAATTTACCACGTCGTATATTTATTTCGAGTTTCATCATAGGCACATTCAAAATTCACCCATCGTCCACTGCAAAAAGAAGAAAAACATCTTACACAAAAAACATATTTTGCATTATTATGTACATTGACAGTATTTCTTTTTCAATTGAATATTTAAAAAAAATGGACAAACGACGAAAATTTAAAAGAAATTGTTTAATTAATGAAGAAAAGATAACAGGAAACACTTAAAATGGCTGCACATTACAATCACATGCCACAATCCACCAGGGAATTGCACAAGAAAAACAATAAGATGACAAAAGACTAACAAAGGCAATCATAGGAACTCGGGATAGTCGTATTTGATACCGGCACTAGCAACAGCTTTCGGTAGGGTTAAACCGGTGAATGAGCAGCAAAACCTCCCCCAAAAGCCCAAATCATTACTAAGAAAATGCTTATATTATATCTTAAATGTTTTGTTATTTAAAAAAATTACAGCTCGCTTTTCGTGTAAGGGAAAATAATTCATTATAGTAGCTGATTGTTTAGAAGTTGTCCTGAAAACTCGTATGTGTCATACTAGAGTAAGAATTTGAGATTTAAGGTAGATAGATAGGTACTCCAATTTTTTTCCATAGATTTTTTTATTTTTCAAGAAAGTTTCCTTATTATATTAGCAGTGAAATAAAAAAAANTAAAATAACTGATATCAAAATTATCAAATATTTCGAATGAATATATAGGGAAAAGCAGGTATATTGTTGATTTCTTTAGATATATTCCACATATTTCTTTGTACTTTACTCACGTGTTAGCCCTTTGAACATACTTTCAAAAAATATAAAGAAAAATAGGGTCAACGACTTTGTTTTCCATATAATTTACAAAATGTGAATTTTCATAGTGATAGCTATGTAAAATATTTTATCAGATTGTCTCCCTTTTTCAAACATCCATTTCCAATTTATTTAATTATCAAGTTACCATTCCTCAAGTCATCAAGTCAAAATGAAATGAAATCAAGTCCATGTAGGTCCTTTGCATTTTGTCTTATGGATATAATATTGATTGATTCATTACAAATAAAACTATTTGCATATTTAAAAAGCAGCTAATACCATAATAACAGCATAAATAACAAATTCAAAATGGCGGAAGACTACCGATCTACCTTAAGTAGGATATTTTCTTTGTTTGTGTTTGTAAGTGATATATTTTTTGCCCTTTTGTACTGGCATCAAACTGCCTGTATTCTTTCGCCGCAGTATCTTATCTGAATGTTTCCTGACACCAGTTCCTAAGCGCTTAAGATTTTCTTTTTTTCAATATAAAAGGGACAAAAATTTATGTATAACATTGAATAGTGATTTTCCATTGCTATTACATCGTAATATTCAGAGGCATTTAAATACCGAAATAATTCAAGCCATCTTTCAGAAATTAGACTGTATTGAAGTAAAAGTCTATACGTCTGGATAACAAATATACATGTAGTGATATCGCGAAAAAACTATCAGTTATCATTCTGGACTATTTAAATATAATTGTCAAGTTTTAAGAGTTGATTAACTTCCCATATGACCTATTGCACACAATTTCGTTGCAGATCTACTTCTAATTTTGTCAATCAAATTTATATCAAATTAATTTTTAAACGATAAAAAGAAAATTCACAGATGAATTGCCCAATTTACATTTCGGTATTATGATATCTCTTTTCCGGTAACATGTTTGAGTGGGTAATTGAATCTTATACCTGTTAACACAATGCAGAATCTGGAAGATAACCTTCATATTTAGATCGAAAAGACAGAAAAAGACCAATAAACTACTTCAACATTATACTATGTATTTAAAGTTTAACAGGAACATTACTTTCAGAATGTAAAAATAGTGCTTGGAACTGGTACCCCTGGTTGTTACTTTGAATGAGTTACATGCATGTAAGTGACATTAGCATTAAGGTAGATAGACACAATTGCGCATAAGAAAAATGTAGCGGGTTGATGTTCGATGGGTGTTAATACATACCATCAGATGTTTAACTAGCGACAAACCAGTTTACTTTCTTACAGAGTTCAATGAACACGTCAAGGTTGCTTCCTTGGCGTGCATATTATAGCTGATATTACCCGCTTTACTATCTCAGGGAGTTAAATGAACATGTCTGGGTTGCTTACCTAGGATGTATTTTTACAAAGATTAAGGATGCTTTGCTTAAGTTTATATTTCGAACTTTTCTGGTTTTATCCATTTCAAAGGTTAATATTTTTTACCCTGTGACCCTCTAATTTCTTTCTTAATTTTCACTTTATACATCTTTTGGAGCATTCTGACCAAATTTGATTCAATTAGTGATTTTTTAGTCACATTCATTATTAGATAAACATATCTAAGGTTACAGCTAGAAAAAAAACAGAGGAATTCAGTTTCCTATTATTTTAAACACTCCTATTTCAAAAAATTAAAAATTAAATCGATGACCTTTCTTATTTATTTACTTATTTATTTATTTATTTTAATTTTTTTTATTGCTTAAATTGATTCCTTTTAAATTTTCTAGCTTACAATCACATTTAATTGAAACTCTTGTTATTTTAAAACTGACCTGCGAACACACTTAATGATAATTTGCTACGCATCCTTATACTCATACAAACCCGATAAACTGACTACCAACGATGACTCTTCCTTTCGTTATTCGATAAATTTCACCCCTCGATCTAGAGTTATCTGGATTGGAGCCACAATTTTCCAGTGAGTAACGAATTCCTAAAACAATAATAAATAAAGACTGACAACAAAACATATTTATAATGGTAGGAGAATAAAATGCAGTTGAGTAAATTTTCACAAATCAAATTTCCAATTCCAAAGCCATATAGTAAAACATCGTACATCTACAGGCCAAGCAACGAATAAACCGAACTTACACAGAAACCATACTAGAAAAATAAATGTATTGATTTCGGTAAATACCGGACGCGTACTGAAAAAAAGATTGTCCAAGGAAACTTACCGTGCGAACTCCGAGTAAAACGAATGTACCTAAAGTCTCTGTCCTTAGCACATGTGTATTTCCTATGTATATAAATGACATGCCTTACATCCTTCAAAGTAATGAACGCATAATGCACGCAAATGTCATCAATGTATATCTGACCATATCAACACTACTGACTGCTACACATTTCAGAGAGTCTTGGCCGCATTTTTGCAGATGACATCAATGAATATCTGACCTATCAACACTTGTTGACTGCTACACATTTCAAAGAGACTTGGTTTGCACAAAGTGCGACAGTGGGATAAAGAATGGCTTTCGTCTTTCAATGTGAATAATACGTATAACAAAATACTGGAGTTACTGTTAATTAGTAAACAAAAACCAATCATTGACAACTACAATCTTCATAATTAAAAAAAACAGGCAACATTGTTGGGCGTTACAATTTAAAGGTATAACTTTGAGCAACCACACCAAAACTATGTCAAACAAGACAAACTTAATGTCATGCTTCATCAAACAAATCAAATTCAAATACAAAGAAAGCAGCATATGAAACCTATAACCGACCTAAATTAGAATATTGCAGCATCATTTCGAACTCATTTCAGAAACATTGAAACGACACATCTTGTATCAGTATGATTATAAACCAATGCAAGGGCCATGCTAGAAAAACTTAAATGGTCTTCACTACATAAACAATATACCCATCTGTTTTAATGATAAAAAATTAAAACATCAATTAGTAAGCATCTCAGTACCAACAAACTATTTGATACCAATCAATAAATCCATTATGTCCAACAATTATCAACCACACTCATTCGTCAAAAGAACTCAAGTGGCCATCTGCCAGGAAATTTATTCTTTCAAGGCTGGTGCTTAACGGTCTTAATCGATGAGGGTTGTAATAATATTACTATCAAGAGGCGACATCCAAACAGCAAAAGGAAAAAAAATTATGTTAAAGCCCAGGAGAAATTGTTAAAGGCATTAATTATAATTTAATACTTGCATTTCAAAACAAATAGAAGGTTAAGCCGGTTTTGTGCACGTCAAACCTCCCCTTCTATTATGGTTGTGTTGGGAAGCAACACGACAGCTATTGCTATCGAAAAATAGAAGACAAGTGAAAAGAAATATTCATCCCAGCACCAAGTAGGAATACATCGGCAAACGAATACCGAAGCAAGAACGAGGAAAGGGGAAATTCTAAAATCATAAATCCAAATACATCGGCAAACGAATACCGAAGCAAGAACGAAGAAAGGGGAAATTCTAAAATCATAAATCCAAAATCACGGCAATTCACAGCAACACGAATTGAGACAGTATGACAAAGACAAAACAAATAAACAAAAAAGAACAAGAACGTCACAAAACTAAAGCATTAGCAGTGTGAACCCCTATAAAAACTGAAGTATCATCAGGTGCTCCGGAAGGGTAAGCATGATCTGCTCCACGCATGGCACCCGTCACACAGCCAGCTAGAATATAGTATTGAAAAATCTGTTTGATGACTGATTGGTAATTGTCATTTTCTAACCCTTAGACAAAACCAATTAAAATCCATGGTACGTGTTACTTCTCTAACCCTACAACAGTACCAAGGTAAAAGGTTGAAAAGCTTATGTGAGAGTATTAAGTGGTCGGACAAAACAAGGACAAATTGTTATCACAAATATAGCAACGAAGACAAAACTAAAAGATGACAAATGTGCTATACGAGACAACACAAAAAACTAAAGCAACTGACAGTGTGAACTCCTACTGAAAACCGGGAGTATCATCAGGTGTTCCGGAAGGGTAAGCATGATCTGCTCCACGCGTGGCATCCGTAACACTGCCGATGAAAAATCCGGTTTTGTCACAGTTGATGTTAGTCAGTCCGGTAACAAACTCTGGATCTGCCCAAAGATATCCCTTCTCATTTGTGAAACCGAAACATTGTAATGGTCTGTCAAATCGTGGTGACGACCGTGAAACTTCCGTAGTGACAATTGCAACAGTGACTGAACATACCCTTGATGTGTAAGTTTTTGAGACAGTAAGTTCGCTCTGTTGACAAAATCGCTGTACAAACTACAGGCACGGCAATAGCGAATGAGTTGTGAAATGTACACGCCATATGCCGGAGAAGTGGTAATATTACTGCTCAAAACCGGGAAGTTTACTATTGGAAAGTCGAAATCATCACGCTTGTCGTAAAGTTATGTTTTCAGACACCCAAATGAATCTTTATTCACAATTTTGGCCGATGCCACTTCTGGTTGACCAGAGGTCCAAAAGGTTATTAACCAGCCAAATAGTCACACTTGTCTGACATGAAAAATTTCCTTGCGTTTTATAGAAATTTACTGTTTATCAAAATTCTAGCCCCTTAAAATATTGAGGCTTCATTCAATGTATGGAACTCGGTGGATGCCCTTGGTACTAGATTTGGCCCCCTATTTCGATATAATTAATGATTTGTACTTGTTTTTGACTACTTTTGGTTATGGCTTTATATATTGTTGATTCTAATGCTGCTGATGAGAGGTTACTCCTTGAAAAATGAAACGAAAATTACTGTTTTTAGTATTTTAGTATTTTGGAATTTTCCAACGGGGAATGATATCTATAAAAAAAACCTTTAAAATGATCATATGAGACGGATTTTTTTATAACCTCATTAATAAGACGGCCATGGAGATAACTATGCCACATGATAAAGTCTTAATAGTTAGTGTGGCTTTTGTGGAACTAGTAAGCTGGAGAATTGGAAATAAAATGTACTGTCCTAATTAGAAAATAAATAATTTAAATTAATGCGACTGTCGTTCCCTTTTTCGTATATTTCAGTACTTGGATGACCATTTCGTCATATTCGAAAATTCGAAATGTATGACGCAGGTTTGGCGAATCCGAACGAAATGTCCAGAGCAATCTTTTCTTTTATTATCAATTTTTGTCGAATCGGAACGAAATGTCCAGAGCAATTTCAGTAAATGAACTTCCCTTTCTCTTGGGCAACCTGTCTTCAGTAGTTTGTAAAGCGGATGATAAAAATGGTGTATTTCCACATGAACCTATGTCAAACTATGTTATGCGCTGGTGCTATATGGTTCAGGAATTCGAATGAAATAAGCAGTTATTGTAAATTGATCAATTATCGTAAAGGACCTACCATACAAGATTCCTGTACAGTTTGGCTGAATTTGCTTCAGAGGTTTCAGAAAAGATGATCAAAATATCACATTTCAAAAAGGCCAATATTATACAATGTTGTGTTATGTTTCTTTCAAATTGGAAGACATGGCAAATCATTCTAAATGCTCGTTCCTACATCATTCCAGTACACTTAAGTTCAATTTGCTTAAATAGCTTTAGAATATAAAAATACTCAAGTTGCATAATAAACGGTAAATTTCGTTTGCTGTACACGTGTTTCAAGAAGTAACTTCAAGAGCAGATTATTAAAATGTTGTACATTCAATAAGGTCTAATGTTAAACCATGAACCATGCTGGTGGTCTCTTTTCTCGGAACATAACAAAACACAATTACTGTTGGGAAGCTACATTATACATTACAACATTCCTGTAAAGTTTGGTTGAATTTGCCTCAACGGTTTCATGGGATATCAATAAAGTATGATTTTTTTCCAGTAGGGTCGATTGGGCTAAAATAGTCTCAGAGCAAATAGTCAAAAAGATGTTTTCGTATACGGTAAAATGTACTTACTGGGCTAAAATAGTTTCAGAGAAGATAGTCAAAAAGATGTTTGTATATGGATTGCGCACTGGCAGCCATGTTTTTCTGTTTAACAAAATGAGCAGTATTTGTAAAAGGCTTCTCATACTTTATTCCTGTAAAGTTTGGTTGATTATACTTCAAAGAATTCAGAGGAAATGATCAAACTATGATTTTCCCATAATTCCAACCAAATCTATGTTCTTTTTTACTCTTTTTTAATCAAATTATTTTTTATTGTTGTGAACGAAATGAGTAATCTTAGTAAAGCACCAAACATACACCATTTCTAAAATTTGCGGTTGCATTTGCTTCAATTGTTTCAGAGGAGTTGATTCAAATGGAAAAAGCTAACGGAAGGACAGACGACAGGCGCCATACTGACCCTTTTGTTAAGGTAAGCTAAAAGCAAAAACTGCAACTGAATTTGATATAGGTTAATTTTTATTTCCTCGAACCTGACATTCGCGTTCTAGTTTCTTAGCGCAATGATGTTTAGAAGTTACATGACGATATAAATGTAAATTTTGCTTTTATGGATACATGTTATTCAATGTCTACAGGACCGATCGGTCGTGTGCCTAGGAAACTCTCTCTTTCTCTATGCAGTATAGTCAGGTACAAACTAAGAGTAAAAGCTTAGCCGAGGGCCGTCAAAGACAAACTTTTAATACTTAACGCCATGATCCTTGCATTATTGAGTCTATTTCTTGACAATGAACAGACTGGCTATGGGTCGTATAGAGGCAAAATTTACTGCCATTAGCCAGCTTTATTAGATGATCTAAATGCAAATCTTTTTTTTTTTCATTTTTCCTGTGCCAATCGAAATTAGCTTCCTAGTTGTCCAATCCACTCTTATTTTTCTATCTTGAACATTTTCCTCTCGCAATAAAGCTGACATATTGTTTACTGGAAGTGAAACCCTATTGATTCAAAATATGATATAAATGACTTCTAGTATGAGATATTACAAAATATCGTTTTACAAAACCCTGTTTTTGATATAAGATTATTCCATACCTTTTGCAGTGCAACACGTCACAACATCCATCATTGGAACAAATGGATCTGGCCTCCAAGCACTGTAATAACCAAAGTTAGGACAACTGAACGGTATAAGGTGGTAACGCCCTGTAACAAAAACATATGTATTAAATAAGATGACTTCCAGTTGAGGAACAACAAACTCTTTTGCTTATCCTTAAAGGATTTTGCCCTTTTATTTCGTTTTCTGTAAATATCAAAATACCGAAGTTACTGTTACTTGATCTCTGCATATGCGCATTTCGACAACTAATGTCTCTTCAGTGCAAATAAAAATCGAAACATTTGGAAATAAATATACTAAAGTATGCGTAAAAGCTGTTAGAGAAAAAATTACCAATTGGATCTAAATAGTAAAGCTAAAATCAGCTAAGAACAGAACTATGCAAGAGGGAGATACTCCTTAGTTTTGAACAAAATATGGTTAAATTTCGATACTGCAAATTTCCGAACAAAATCGATTTTTAGGCCAGCACCAATGTAGTGGCTACTGGCCTGATGAATAACCTCGGGACTAACAGTACACCAGCAGAAGCATCGGCCCAGTAGTAACCGATACAAAAAAGCGAAGTAACTGTTAATTTAGTTTCTGCATATGCGCATTTCGACAACTAATGTCTCTTAAGTGTAGATCATATGAAAGTATTTGGAAACCAATATACTGAAATATATACATTCAAGATGAAGAACAACAATAAAAGCGTTGTTCCATTGCTTATTTTTACAATGTATTTGTAGAGACTTTGTCTCATTTGCATTTACTCCATATCCCTTCATTGTTAATTAATGTACTATAAATAGTGAAAAAAAATGTTTTTGTTATGTATTAATTGATGTATTTGTAACTCATTCTTGTAAGTGAATCGTTTTAACTGTTAATGTTTAAGTGATTGACATTTTACATCTCTGTCATTTTAATAATGTCTTTTAAGAAAATGAAAACGAAAAAAAAAAACAACACTCTGAGGCAAAATAGTTTTAATATACATTGACGAAGATGGACGTTTGAAATCAAACGTGATGATTTAGTCAGCCTTTGTTCAGCCTTTGTTACTTTCATCCCTTCAGAAATTCTATTGCCGTCACCATGACATCATTGACAGATATGACGTGTGTTTGACCCAAATGAAAACGGATATTTTCAGCTAGATTTCACGTCGTTCGGGGATTTGACAAAACCGAATTTAACTCAACCCTTGATTGACTCACTGATAGTGTGACGGGCGCCGCTATCGAAGCAGGACATGCTTACCTTCCGGAGCACCTGATGTCACTGCCGGTTTTCATGGGAGTTCACACTATGAGTGTCTAGGTTCTTAATGTTATCTTTTTATTTCCGTGCATTGTAGCTGTCTAACGTCCTTGTTTTGTCTTGGTTTTTCTCTGTTACCGTTTTTGCTGTGTTTTTGGACTTCGATTTTTGTAGACATCGCTTCCCTTGTTCCTTCGTTATTCTACCGCCATTGTTTTTGAAATACTATGAATTGCAAAAACAAATCAACAATTAAACCAATTAAGCCATTCCTGGTTGAATTTTAATACGAGGCATTTTCAAGATGCAAAAAGACGCCTGTTTTTTCTTTGTTTATTTGTTTACATTATATAAGTAAGATATTCTTCAATGGTGATCTATTTTGGCTAAAATACATACTAAATGTAAAGCATTTTTCACTTGATCTTTTTTTTAAATCAATAGAAAATATATAGAGTTCATTGAAAAAAACCATAGCTATAAAAAAATGAATCTTAAGACTAAATTTTAATTATTCAGACAGCCTTTCAATATTTTTTAAAACTGCCAATTGATATGAAATGCACTTTAGAAATGTTCTTTCAAATACTTATGACCTAGGGTTCAATATTTGGAAAATTCTATAACTGCTATATGATTTTGAGAACATTTTGTATGCTTTCTCAACTACAATTCGACTGAGATTTCATCCTCAGACTCCCGTAACTTTTTTTCTATTTTTCTTTTTACCTAGTATGTTACACGTGTACAGCATAACGAAATTAACCGTTTTCCATGCAACTTTGGTATTTATTGTATTTTTTACAGTACAAATTGGAATCCAGTAGGATCCAGAATCCTCCTAGTTCAACTTGGAATTCTGATTTCTAATGGGACAGCATCAGGATTTCCAATTTCTCGTAGGAGAAAATGAGATATCCTTATTTAAATTTAGGATTCAGGATCATGCTAACTTAAATCACTAGAAACAGTAGTACATAAGTAAAACATAATCAGTAATATGGCCCTTCCACTATTTTGGTGATCATTTAATTAAAAGATTAAACTTACAAAAATAAGAGTAATTGACTAATTGTACAAAAGATATAATTTTTTTGCTCTGAGATTTTATTCAAACTTCTAATTACTAGTTTTATAAGATATGGCACAAAGTTTTGTTTAAACATGGAGGAACTCAAGAGTTATTTTACCAGAAAAATATTTGAAAATGATTTTTTTTCTAAAGATGTCATACATTAAAACTACTATTCTGATACTGATTTCGTTGATTTAAGAAGTTTTTGTTTCCCGGGTTTACATGCAGTAGATCCTGAAAATCTACCAGATATTTCACACATTCAGGAATGTTAAAAAAAGGTTGATTGAATTCCGACAGTATTACTCCCATGGTTGGTAACTGCTCTTGCAAATTCAATACTTTGTGATGTTCTTTTCGTAAATCGAAAATTTCCTGCTCAACCAAATATCACAGAGAGAGATCAACCAAATGTTGCAATAAATGGACAGTTATAATAAAACAAAAGGCTGTGAAGACCTTGATTTACATAGACATTTTATGTTAGAGAGCCCATTGTTAACTAAATTTCCAGTATGCCCAAGTACTATAAGAGGAAATGACCTCTGTAGTGTGTCCAAGAGTCCTATGTTAAACTATTTTCCCTACTGGCAGCCATCTTGGAGAACGTGTGAACCTGAAAAAATCCTTTGCAGAGGGCCCAAGAAAGATTATTGTGACCAAGTTGGGTCCATTGACTCAGCAGTTTCAGAGAAGATCTTATGTGTTTTCCTATACGGTCCAATGTAAAAACTATGTTGGATAAAGTGCAGGCCTGAAAGACACTTTTTTTGCAGGGGACCACCCAAGGATTATTGTGGCCAAGTTTAGATCAAATTTGCTCAACAGCTTCAGAGCAAAAAATCTTTGAATGTTTTTCCCACAGGGTCCAATATTAAAACTATGTTTCCCGCTGGCTACCATGTTGAATATAGCGCAGACCTTAAAAACACTTTTTTGCAGTGAATCCAACAAGAACTCTTGTGGCGAAGTTTGGTTCCAATTGGCTCAGTAGTTCCAAAGAAGATCTTTGAATGTGTTTTCCAATAGGGTATCATGTTAAAACAATGATTTCCGCCGATGGCCATCTTGGATGTAGCAGGGAACGGAAAAAAAGTTCCCAAGGACTTTTTGGCTAGGTTTGGTTTCATTTGAACCAGTAGTTTTAGAAGGGAGAACTTTGAATGTGTTTTCCCATCGAGTCCAATGTTAAAACTATGTTTCCCGCTGACGGCCATCTTGGATATAAATCGGACCTGAAAAAACACCTTTTTGCAAGGGACATCCCAAGGAATATTTTGGCAAAGTTCGGTTCCACTTGGCCCAGTGATTTCAGAGGAGATCTTTGAATATGTTTTCCCTTTTGCCTCCTTCACATACGCGAATTTTCTTACGAATCCTTAAGAATCTTTAAACTTTTCAAGATTGGTACAACTAACACGAATGCTTGCGAATAAAAAATATTTACGAGTGAATTGCGATTAGATGCGAGTAAGAACGACCAGTTAACGATTTACTAAGATTGAAATCGATGCAGTTACGATAAAAATTTACGAATCGTTACGAATAAATGCGAGCAACACATGAATACATACGAGTTATTTAAGAATTCTTGCGAGCACAAAACGAATTATTGCGATTTGATCCTACCGTTAACGGATAATTAACGAATTATTTACGATAACTTGACAAGTTTTTACGAATGTCTGAGATTAAGTTACGAGTGTTTCAGAGATGGCATATTTTTTTCATTTTTGGTAACATTTACATTAATAAATTTCAGACTATGTAACCCGTGTAGTCTTAAAATGCACATTTAAGGAGATGAGTAATGTACTAACACAAAATAACTTTTATTTTCTTTAAAACATCACTCCACTTATTCCACAGCTACAGAGAGAAAAAAAGAGAAAAATGACATCATCATAACTTGTCCATCCTACTTCTATAGGGGGATACAACTCAAGTCGGAAAGCAGACCCAATTTTTATTATCACATCGTTAAAATTCTTAAAATACTCGCATTTACTCAGAATGCACTCTCAAAATATTCGTATAAATTTGTTAAATGATCGCGTCATTGCGTGTTTAACGATGATTTACGAATTGTTAAGATTGGTTTGCGAGCACTTTACGGATGAAATAATCGATACAGATTCGTGGACATTCGTGTTAAAATTTCCTTACACGAATCGACACGAATATGTGCGAATGTCTACAAAGTATTTACGAATGTCGGAGAGTTAGATACGGATGCATGCGAGCGAATACGAATCGATCATTCGTAAGGATTCGTAAGAAACATTCGTATATGTGAAGGGGGTATTAGGGTCCAATGTTTAAACATTGTCTCTCGCTGGCGGCCATCTCGGATTGATTGATTAGTTAGAATTTAACGTCCAATGAGCAATATTTCAGCTATATCAGGACGAGAACAAATAAATCAATAAAACAAATTGTAAGTTAAAGAAGAAAGATATAAAGGTGGAAGGGACAACCAGGACAACGAGTTCGATTGCCACTAGAAAAGGGGAGAAATGGGTAGGGACAGGAAATTTAGCGCTCTATACGACACCCAGAGCGTCTGGTCTCTTTAGAGAACTATAGAAGGGTTCTTTAAACTGCATGGAGCGTGGGATTTCTTCACACAGTTTTGGCTTCAATAGTTCTCGGTCAGGCTATCCGTATTATGACCTGACTACCTCGCATAGACAGGGCATTCCCCAATCCACAAACTTGTGACGCGCCCGGCAGCTCTGTAGCCGAAGCCTCTGATTCAGTTGCCGGGCGGCCACCTCGGATATAACGAGAACCTAAAAACACATTTAACATTGAACCGCCCAAGGACCATAGTGGCCAAGTTTTGTTCCAATTAGCCATGTTGTTTCAGACAAGATGTTTGAACTGTTTTCTCATAGGGTCCAATGTTTAAATTATGTTTCCCGTTGGCGGCCATCTTTGTTGGATATAGCGCGGACCTGAAAAACACTTTTTACAAGGGACCACCCAAGGACTATTGTGTCTAAGTTTGGTTCTAATTGGCCCAGTTATTTCAGAGAAAATCTTTTAAAGTATTTTCCCATAGCGTCCAATGTTAAATCTATATTTCCCGCTGGCGGCCATCTTGGATATAGCGTGGACATGAAGAACACCTCGTTGCAAGGGACCACCTAAGGACTACTGTGACCAAGTCGGGTTCCAATTGGCTCAGTCGTTTCAGAGAAGATCTTTGAAAGTGTTTTCCAATAGGTCCAATGTTAAATCTATAATTCCTGCTTGCGGTCATCTTGGATTAAGCGAGGTCCTGAATAACACATTTTTGCAAGGGATCACCCTAGGTCTATTTTGGACAAGTTTGTTTCAATTGGCTCAGTAATTTCAGAGGAGCACAAATTTGACAAAGTTTTCCCATAGGGTCCCATGTTAAAACTTTGTTTCTCGCTGTTGGCCATGATGGATGTAGCGCTGACCTAAAAATCTTTTTGCAAGGGACCACCAAAGGACCATTGTGTCGAAGTTTGATTCCAATTGGCCCAGTAGTTTCAGAGGAGAAATTCATTGAATGATAAGTTTACGTCAGATGGACGACGGATGTACTGACGATGAACGCAAAGTGATGACTAAAGCTCATCCTGGCATTAGCCAGGTCAGTTTATTTTGTCATTTGTCTTTTTATTGTTTAAGTATTTAGTTTTCATGATTTTATATGTTGTTAAATACGTACTTCTTTTACAATACCAAAATTTTTTTTCAGCTTTGAAGGTCAGTAATGTCAAGAATCATAAAAGATATTTAGTAGGATTCAGAATCGTACTAGTATAAACCAGGATATCTAATTTCTTTTAGGAGATATTTGAATTCCAATTTATGCTGAATTAAATCCAATACAAACTGCAATTCTAATTTGTCCCAGTAAAAATTGGAAACCCATATTTTACTGAATTAAATCCAGTACAAATCGGAATTCTAATTTGCCCAAGTAGAAATTAGAATTCTAAATTTGTACATAGAGGATTCTGGATCCTACTTGATTCTAATTTGTACTGTAACATCTATATAGATTACTGTGAGCTTGGAGTATGAGTCTTCCTAACAGAGGACCCTGAGGGAACCCCGAGATATAGAAATAGGACCTATTATCTCCGGCTTGCGGGGTGTGACCCCTCCTAAACGGAGGCTGACCCCGAGGGTCCCGGGATATAGAAATAGGACCCATTCCGTGGTTGTGCGGGATAAATAAATACACAACCCATCTTTCGGATGGGATGTAAACTCAGGTGCACGTGTTGGAAGAAATGCCACGCTTCCTGCACGTTAAAGAACCCTTGTAGCAAGCTCTTTTTGGGGTGGTCCGTTGGTGATCGGCTACAAGGCTATATTCCCCGCCCTTGACGATTTCACCCTCCTTNAAAGTGATTATTTATTAACAAACTTGTTCTCGTCTTGATATAGCTGAAATATTGCTGAGTAGACGTTAAACAATATTCAATCAATCAATCAATCTATATAGATTACGAAGATTTTCACTTCCGGGAATTAGCATATCATTTCCGGGATTTTTTTAATATAAATTTTCTACTTGTATACATCATTTCCGAGAATTCAAAAAAGACAAGTATACCTTAACAAGGTACAAAATTCAAATCTACCCAATCTCGATGATTTTCATATAACAATTGAGTCCTGTTCATAAAGGGAAGTTTTTGAGCAGAATCCATTGTACGATGAAGTGCATACACATAGGGGGAGGGTTTGGATCCAAGAAAACGAGTTTAACCCCATCGCAATTTTTGCGCCTGTCCCAGGTCAGGAATATGTCCCAGGTCAGGAATATGTGGGTCATTGGCTTGTCCTTGTCTCCTTATAAAAATTTAGTTTCTTTATATTTGGGTTATTGGATGTGGTTTGTTTCCATTGATTTATTCACTTTTTTACCTTTTTGGGCCATTTAGGGCTTGCTATGGTGTGAGGTTCCTCACTGTGTTGAAGACCGTACGGTGACCCCTAGATGCTTTGTTTTGGGTCGTTTTTACCTGGATGGGATGTTGTCTCCTTGACATTTACCCCATTCCTTTCTTTTTCATATTTAAAATGTTGTAAAGTTAGCATTGTTAAAAAAAACGAATTTCGTGATATTCACGTGTCTAAAAATGGATACGTACCAGGTCCATATTCTCTTATTGGTTGTGTTCACCACTGGAGATTTAAGGGGAACTATGAGCAGAAAAGACTGTAAATTTTAAACTGTTTTACATTTGTAATTATTTAAAAACAAAAAACGTTGATATGTTTTCATAAATATGTTTATCATGTTTATTCACCTAGCCACTAATATTCTTAACAGACACCTTTGTAGGGAATTTAAATCATTTTTCTGTATTCTTGTAGCCAAAAAATCTCGGAAACGATGTGTATATTTTCACCGGAAAAGAAATATAGAAATTCCCGGAAATGAAAATTTTGAAATTCCCGGAAATGAAAATTTTGAAATTTATAAAATTTCCGGAAATGAAAGTCGTCCATAGATTAATTTCTTGAATTACTAATTGAAGAATAAATCTTGATTCAAAACCTAAAACGTTTGTCTTTTTTTCTTGCCGTTAATGTTGATTCCATTTAAAATCATCTCAAACAAATATGTCAATAAATTTGAAACAAAACATTTGAGAAATACTAATTATTAACATGTTTAAATATTAAAAGTCCTATGTTTAAAACTTCTAATGATTTGATAACATTTCGATTAAAGAGATTACAAAAAACTATTTTTAACAACGTACATATATAGTTCTGATATTTCAATGCTTAGTGGTAAATCTATTAATATATATCATTTCAGTGATATTTTTAATTCTAAACATACGATTTTCAGTGCATGTCACGGATCGTGCCGGTCCTGGTTTACAAGTGTACCGAAATCTGTCGGGATATAATGAATTAAATGAATCTCCGTTTTCACATTTTTCAGCTGCTCTGCTTTCGGCCATCAACACACGATTAGAATTATCAAAGGGAAATCCTCTCCTCTTTGCCATCCGCACATGATCACTACTGCAGTGAACTGCAGCTATGGCAATCAATAGTAATAGGATTGCCATGACTAGAGATAAAATAGAAATATTTGTGCAATAAATTAACAAATGCCCATAATGTATGAACACATTTTCTTTAAAAATATTTGCTTGTCAGTAATTTGCAAATTCCGTTTTACCACTTACTTATATATGGACAATCTAGTTTAAGAAAGAAGGCAGAAAACACATCTGTTCTGTTTATGTAACAACCTCCTCTATCAGGAGAACAGTCAAAGATATAAACAAGTTATATACGAAAGAGGAAAATTTGACAGCTATGCACCTGGCACTACCAAGTAGAAAAAACACAATATAACATTACAATATAGTGAACATAATAGAGACATAATACAGAATTAAACGAGAAACGGAACACTTATCTTTTTAAATTAGTTCTATTGTTTGTCCTTCTTCTAAAATTTCATCCAAAACTTTCTTCGATATTTTATTCCCTCTCATTTTGCCTGACCCAAACTTAGGAAATCTGATTACAGGGAAGTAAACTAGGGAAGTCACTTTGACACATTCCCCGTTTCCCTTCTTTTTTAGCTCACCTGGCTATTGCCAGGGTGAGCTTTTGCCATCACTTTTCGTCCGTCGTCCGTCCGTCCGTCCGTCGTCCGTCCGGCGTAAACTTTTCATTCAAAGATCTTCCTCTCTGAAACTACTGGGCCAATTGAAACCAAACTTGGCCAGAATAGTCCTTAGATGGTCCCCTTCAAAAAGTTGTTTTTCAGATCCGCGCGATATCCAAGGTGGCCGCCAGCGGGGATCATAGTTTTAGCATTGGACCCTATGGGAAAATACTTTCAAAGATCTTCTCCTCTGAAACTACTTGGCCAATCAAAACCAAACTTGGCCACAATAGTCCTTAGATGGTCCCCTGCAAAAAGATTGTTTTTCAGATCCGTGCGATATCCAAGATGGCCGCCAGCGGGAATCATAGTTTTAAGATTGGACCCTATGGGAAAAAACTTTCAAAGATCTTTTCCTCTGAAACTACTTGGCCAATTAAAACCAAAGTTGGCCACAATAGTCCTTAGATGGTCCCCTGCAAAAATTTTTTTTTTTTTTTTTTCAGATACGTGCTATATACAAGATGGCCGCCAGCGGGGATCATAGTTTTACCATTAGACCCTATGGAAAAATACTTTCAAAGATCTTCTCCTCTGAAACTACTTGGCCAGTTAAATCCAAACTTGGCCACAATAGTCCTTAGATGGTCCCCTGCAAAAAAGTTGTTTTTCAGATACGCGCGATATCCAAAATGGCCGCCAGCGGGGATCATAGTTTTAATATTGGACCCTATGGGAAAATACTTTCAAAAATCTTCTCCTCTGAAACTACTTGGCCAATTTAAACCAAACTTGGCCACAATACTCCTTAGATGGTCCCCTGCAAAAAAGTTGTTTTTTCAGATCCGTGCTATATCCAAGATGGCTGCCAGCGGGGATCATAGTTCTAACATTGGACCCTATGGAAAAACACTATCAAAGATCTTCTCCTCTGAAACTACTCAGCCAATTGAAACCAAACTT
>MJUU01067288.1:0-12252 GCA_002080025.1 Modiolus philippinarum | reverse complement strand
CTGAAGAGATCTATATTTAAAGTTTACATAAGTACACGTGTCCAGAAGTGCGATTAATTTAGTATTATAACATTAAGTTTATAACATTACGTTTATAAATTTTCAAAGTCAGTAACGTATTTTTTGTTTTGAGTATCAATAAGTGCTTAATAGATTCAGGGATTGGTGTTCTATAATTATGATTTAAATTATTTATTTAGGTCAAACATGTCCCCATTCATAGTTACAAAAAAATCAATAACGAGTCGTTGTACTGTGTATTCTTAAAATAGTGTAGTAAATGTTTCACAAACATCGCTATTTGTTCGTTCGAATTTTCGCACAAATTAATTATCAAGCGCAATTTGGCCAGTTACAGCGATTTAAAAGACTGAAAACTTCTTAAAAGGCTCTCGCTTTGTGGTCGCCTTTTAAGAAGTTTTTACGCCTTTAAAATCGCAATAAGTGGCCAAATGCGCTTGATAATATATAATAGCAATGAAATCAACATGCGAAATCACACAATCCGATTATTTTCATGTATTACGGACTATAACTTAATACATGCAGACGTATGCAGTAGTTCTTTGGATGACTACAAAGTTTTGCCACGTGTAGAATTTCAGGGCTTCGAGATTCAGCTCCATGGGAGCTTTGATTAAAATACAGACCTGTTTACCCCAACTGAAGGCTGTCAGTAAGATTGTCAGTATTTTTTGTATTATGTCAGTACAATGGCGTTGAGTGCCGCAAAGTGGCGCGAACCTGTTAGGGGGGTTTGGGGGCATGCCCCCCAAGAAAATGTTAAAAAATTTGATGTCATTTCCTGCCATCTGAGAGTTTTTGCAGACAGATTTAGATGTATGATTTTTGAAATATACCCATTTTTTTACTGTTATTTTTTTCATATTTGTATAAATATTTGATAAGCAAGGGAAAAATTTTACCATCAGCTGCAATTTTAGAACCAGGCAGGAAACATCATTTTGAATAATACTTTATTCATTGTAACTGACAATGTCAATGGACTAGTTCGATCATAAATAGGT
This sequence comes from Modiolus philippinarum, assembly GCA_002080025.1. Classification (NCBI taxonomy): domain Eukaryota; kingdom Metazoa; phylum Mollusca; class Bivalvia; order Mytilida; family Modiolidae; genus Modiolus; species Modiolus philippinarum. The sequence continues at coordinate 11,224 of MJUU01067288.1, read as the reverse complement.
ATCAGCTGACATTCAAATGCTTCGGCCCTGGTCACTCACTCTCCCAGTTCTATAATAAGAAGGCGGAATTCATTGTCTCAGTCTGTAATCGACTGCAAATGTCGTCAGCAGTCATCTTGCCACCGTGGGCACACGAAAAAACTACTCCAGCTGACTGATTAAAGAATGGCAATATATCCGCGCATGAATATTTAAGATCTGTAAGTTTTGTTTGGCGGCCGGTTTAGCTGATCCATCTTGAGTACCTTTCGTTTTTGACATTTTTGTAATTATAACCCGGTTACTACTGCCTCATGACGCTCAGCCATGTCACTTTGATCACGATCTTTCAAACGTTTGTTAGAGTATATCAATTTCATTAAAGCGCCCAGCTGATTCGGATCGGTTGTTCATTTTCTAGATCAAATTTTAGTAAACGATATTTTTAAACCCATATTTGATTTTGACCGTAATTTTTCTGCATATCACCGTAAAACGTATTTTTGTCACTAATATCGTACAAAATACGGCGAAAACGTAAAATTAAACAGGTCTGAAAATATCAAGTCAGATTAAGAGCTCATGTTTGTATTTTATTTGTATGATTCCGATTACTTACTTACTTACTTACTTTACTTATATTGAGCAAGATTTGTTAGCAGTATGACAACTTCCTTAATTATAAGCGTTGTTTTAGGGATATGAATTATTAACCTTTTTAATTCTAAGGAAATGTGGAATATTGATACACATAAATATTTTCATGCAGATGCAGAGGATATCCAAATGTTTCAGACAGATACGGACACTCTTTACATACATTTTTAAAATGCAATTCCCCCTCGAGAACATAAACGATTATGCAAGACCAATTTTGAATATGGATTGACAAATTTAATAATAATTATAAAGTTCAGACAAGTAAAATGAGGCGATCAGAGAAAACGAAACTACCTACATGCATCGTGTTATTTATATCCACACGCAAATTAACGTACATGCACATCGAGTGCAAATTTGACATTTCTACCGAGGCAATCAAATAATCGAGAATCCTTCACTCAGTCCAAAATCTCCCATTTCTGATTACGGCGGAATCACAGCAGAGATATATAGTTACGTCTAGGTACTGGTATGTGTGCCGTTTGACATAGTCGAAAATGTAAACAAACAACATTCTGCACCCTCTAACGGCTGATCAAGATTGACACGTGGAATATTATTTGTACCACTGCATGAAGATCAGGCAGTTGAGGTATCAAAACATCATGAAAATTTTTAAAATGTGCAACAACTTTCATAAAGAAACCATTTTGACATCTACTTAGATTATCCTGATATTTTTTTTTATTTTTCATATTCCTATGCGTGAATCAAATAGGCCCTATTTTCGTTTTAATAATGTACTCGATAATCGTTTAATTTCTCAATGCAGGAAATTTAATATGTTTAATAACAGCGAAGTGGTAATTGAAATTGGTTTGGGTGTATTATAAACGTCTTGTACTGTATACTCAAGCCTATTCGACACCTCCTTTTTAGTTGCAATCCGCCAACAATTTAAAGCCTTTAAGCACCTTGATTCCCACTTAAGCTGTGTTCAAACATTTTTACCATTTCAGGACAATAGTATGAAACGTTCTACCAGATTATTCAGTAAGTTTACTGTATTATTTACAATTTTATAAGTAGACTTTTTAACCTGTTTAAAAGTTTCCCGCCCTGCAACATCTATTTTTATCCAATTCAAGCTGAACCGATAGCTAAAGTGTTCATGATGAACACTAATAACAAGTCAAATCAGAGTTCTACCAAAACCTTCCAAAACAGAACTAAAAATGCAGCTATATTCTCAGCTGTCTGAAGTAAACAAAGCCTTCCATCAACTAGAGATGTGGCCAAATAGCAACCAATTATGCCACCACTCACTGAACCCTGAATCAATACAGCAACTGCAAATATAAGTGTGTGTGGACACAATACAGGTGTTGACACAGTACAAGTATGGACATGATGATTTACCTCCCCTTTTTTCCACAAAATATACAAGTGAAATTCTGAGCCAAAAAATCATTTCTAAGGTTCCTAGGCGACCTTCCTGTAAAGTTTAATCCAATTTGAGCCAGTTTGAATTTTTCCAGCTTCCATGGGAAAGGCTGCCATTTTGAAAATTCTGAGACACAAAAGCATTTCTATCCTTCTGGTATAGTTTCTTCCAATTTGAGGCATTTTGAATTTTCCAGTCTTTTTTCAGTTTCCATGGCAACCGTTGCCATTTCGAATATTCCAAAAGATATGTGTGTGTACATCTACTTATTGTAGATTCTTTTGCAGTAAGTTGTTGAAATTTGCTTGCAGAGTGTCTGAAAAACATCAATAGCTGTGTTTTTTATTTGTACAGACAGACAGACTAACGTAGGAACAAAGGAAAGGAAGAACAGATGGACAGACAAATGGACAAACAAGGGTAAAACAATATACCCCCTGACTTTTCATCGCAGGGGCATAAAAAAATTCAGTCTTCTTATGTATCCATGAATACTAAAATTCATCATCTCTGACAGCCATGTTATGCATTTTTTACCTGTGCTACTTCTTCTACTCTTCAACTTCTATTTTGAAAAGTTCTTCAAAATCTTTGTCTTGAGCTTCACTGAAGAAACCTATGAAAATATATATAATACTGGTATTAAGTTTATGTCAATTATCATATTTGAGACCGCTGGAAAGGGTAAGCATGTTTTGCTCTGTATACACACTGTCGGTAAGTCAATCCAGGGTCCAGCAATACCAGTAATGCAAAACCTGTAAATACTTGAAATCTAACTGAAAATGTCTGTTCTAAATTGTGAAACTTTTTAAGTACTACCTTTCAAATGTATGCTTTGAAATCTTCTACCCATTCCTTCAAGTGAAAACTGCCCTGACCTCTCAGTAACTCAAATATTTTCCTACACCTCCAATCGATGTAATCATTCCCTCCCCTCTAAATGACTTGATTACCCCAATTTACCTCCAAATTATATAATCACCCTACTCTATTGCTTTTCATCTAAAGGTGAATCCCCCTCCACTTTGAGTGATTCTATTATCAGACTCATTTTCCTAACAATACTATTTTAAACCATGCCAGTATCATCTAATAAAGGGCTACGCCGAGCGCAGCATGATACGACCGCAGCATGTCGAACACTGAAATTTGAACAAGTGTAAACTAAAATTAATGTGGACACAGTAATTTGCTGGACACAACAAGGACCTTGACACATTAATTAACTGGACACAAACAAATGAAAATAAAAATTAGCTCTTTTAACCCCTTATTACTAGGATATTGTAAGAGCTAAGAAATTTTGTTGACTACCATCAAGAGAAATCAAAAAAAAAACTCAGGTTGAAATCCAATGAAAAATAAAGATTTCACATATTTTGAAATATCATAATTTGGCCCCTTTGACCCCTTATAGCTTGGAAACCAAAGAGAAATGCAAAATGTACTGCCATATCACTGAAAGCTTACAATGAGAACAATCTAAAGATGAAAATCCAATCAAAATCTAATGAAAAATAAAGACTTCACATATTTCTAATAATTGCAATTTTGACCCCTTTGACCCCTTATAGCTCAGAAACAGTAAGAGCTACATCAAATCCGTTTACATACTTCTGAAAGCTTGCATTGAGAGGAATCCAAAGAAAAAATCCCATCAAAATCTGATGTAAAATAAAGATTTTACATATTTCTAAAAATCGCAATATTGGCCCCTTTGACCCCTAATACCTCGGAAACAGTAAGAGCTACACCAAATCTGTTGTCATACTACTGAAAGCGTACAATGTGAGGAATCTAAAGAAAAAAATCCCATTGAAATCGGATGAAAAATAGAAATTTTAGGTATTCTGCATGTTTGCAATTTTGCCCCGTTGGGCCCCTCATAGCTTGGAAAAGAAACAAGTTATCAAAAATCTAATGGTGCAGCGCTATGTTAATTTTTCATAAGGAATCAAATGCAAAAAACTGCATCAAAATCGGACTAATAATAAAAAAATTAAAATTTTTGAAATTTGCCCCTTTTGGGCCCCATTTATCTCGTGAACGGTACATGCCACGTGAAATCCGTTGCATACTACTGATTGGAAATTTCCTCAGGAGGACACTGAAAGAAACCCCATCAAAATCCGATAAATAATAAAGATTCTACAGTCAAATATACGAAAACATCAAATTTAACCCTTTTTGGCCCCTTTTTTAAAAAAAGGAGGGGCCACAATGACCAAAACTAAGCCAAGCCTTCCTTTTATGCCAAGGAACATTGTGTTAAAATTTCATAAGGATTGGTCAACTGAAACTAAAGTTATTGACCAAAAACAAAAGTGTCTACAGATGACAACGACAACGATGACGCCGCCGACAACGACGATGACGACATCACCATACCATTATACGACCGCAAAAATTTTTGTGGTCGTATAAAAACTCTTAGGCAATGCAATTATTACCCCACCTCTCTAAATACCGGTAATGCAATTATTACCACTGACCCTCAAAATGATGCAATTATTATCATCATCCCTCAAAATCATGATTTGCCTAAACCTCTGCTTCAAAGTGATTCTATATATATAATTCCCTGAAGGCAAAGGTGATTCTATATATATAATTCCCTGAAGGCATTGCTACTATCATCACACTCAAGTAATTGTACCTCTCCTCATCTAAGAAATACAATTTTTTTTGCCCATATTACTAAAAAATTCCTCATCATAAATTATTACCTAAGATCAACTGTGAGCAATATAACCACCACCCACCCAAAGCTATATGTTTATATTATGAATGTAATTCTTCACCCTCCCCCTCCAAGCTATATGTTTACAGAAGGATGCAATTACCACCCTCCCCTCCAAGCTATATGTTTTCAGTAGGATGTAATTACCACCCTCCCTCTCCAGGCTACATGATTACAGTAGGAAGTAATTACCACCCTCCCCCTCCAAATTATATGTTTACAGTAGGATGTAATTACCACCCTCCCCTCCAAGCTATATGTTTACAGTAGGATGTAATTTCCACCCTCCCCTATAAGCCATACATTTATACTAAGATGTAATTACCACTCTTCCCTCCAAGCTATAAGTTAAGAGTAGGTTGTAATAACCACCCTCCCCTCCAAATTATATGTTTACAGTAGGATGTTATAACCAACCTCCCCCTCCAAGCTTTATGTTTACAGTAGATTGCAATTACCTCCCTCCCATCCAAGCTATATGTTTACAATAGGATGCAATTACCACACTCCCCCTCCAAGCTATATGTTTACAGTAGGATATATTTACCCCCTCCCCCTCTAAGTTATATGTTTACAGTAGGATGTAATTACCACCCTCCCCCTATAAGATATATGTTTACAGTAGGATGTAATTACCACCCTCCCTCTCCAGACTATATGTTTACAGTAGGATGTAATTACCACCCTCCCTCTCCAGGCTATATGTTTACACTAGGATGTAATTACAAACCTCCCTCTCCAGGCTATATGTTTACAGTAGGATGTAATTACCACCCTCCCCTATAAGCTATATGCTTACGATAGGTTGTAATTACCAACCTTATGCTTACAGTAGGATGCAATTACCACACTCCCCCTCCAAGCTATATGTTTACAGTAAGATGTAATTACCCCTCTCCCCTCCAAGCTATATGTTTACAGTAGGATGTAATTACCACCCCCTCCAAACTTTATTTTAACAGTAGGATGTAATTACCACCTTCCCTCTCCAAGCTATTTATTTACAGTAGGGTGTAATTACCTCCCTCCCCATCCAAGCTAAATGTTTACAATAGGATGTAATTACAACACCCCCCTTTCCAAGCTATATGTTTACAGTAGGATGTAATTACCATCTCCCCCTCCAAGTTATATGTTCACAGTAGGTTGTAATTACGACCCTTCCCCTATAAGATATATGTTTACAGAAGGATATAATTACCACCCTCCCCTCCAAGCTATATGTTTTCAGTGGGATGTAATTACCACCCTCCCTCTCCAGGCTATTTGTTTACAGTATGATGTAATTACCAACCTCCCCTCCAAATTATATGTTTACAGTAGGATGTAATTACCACCCTCCCCCTCCAAACTATATGTTTACAGTAGGATGTAATTACCACCCTCCCCTATAAGCCATACGTTTACACTAAGATGTAATTACCACTCTTCCCTCCAAGCTATAAGTTTAGAGAAGGTTGTAATAACCACCCTCCCCTCCAAGCTATATGTTTACAATAGGATGCAATTACCACACTCCCCCTCCAAGCTATATGTTTACAGTAGATTGTAATTACCTCCCTCCCATCCAAGCTATATGTTTACAATAGGATGCAATTACCACACTCCCCTCCAAGCTATATGTTTACAGTAGGATATATTTACCCCCTCCCCCTCTAAGTTATATGTTTATAGTAGGATGTAATACCACCCTCCCCTATAAGATATATGTTTACAGTAGGATGTAATTACCACCCTCCCTCTCCAGACTATATGTTTACAGTAGGATGTAATTACCACCCTCCCTCTCCAGGCTATATGTTTACACTAGGATGTAATTACAACCCTCCCTCTCCAGGCTATATGTTTACAGTAGGATGTAATTACCACCCTCCCCTATAAGCTATATGCTTACGATAGGTTGTAATTACCAACATCCCCCTCTAAGTTTTATGCTTACAGTAGGATGTAATTACCACACTCCCCCTCCAAGCTATATGTTTACAGTAGGATGTAATTACCCCCCTCCCCTCTAAGCTATATGTTTACAGTAGGATATAATTATCACCCCCTCCAAACTTTATTTTAACAGTAGGATGTAAATATTTATTATTGTAACGCAGAGCGTTACAGATGTCCCCCAAACGACTATTGTGCATCCCATTTATAGCACCTCTCATTTTCCAGTACTTATAAGCTTCAATGGCAACATTAACAATTTTGAAAAATCTGAGGCTGAAAATCATTTGTACACAGGCTAAGTAACCTTCATGTAAATTTTGATCCGATTCGGAGCACTTTCAATTTTCCCCGCCTTTTTTCCATTTCCATGGCAATGGCAGCTATTTTGAAAATTCTAAGGCTGAAAATCATTTATACTCATGCCAGGCAACATTCCTGTAAAACTTCATCCAATTCCGAGCACTTTTAATTTTCCGGCCCTTTTTCCATTTCCATGGCAACAGCAGCCATTTTGAAAATTCTGAGGCTAAAAATCATTTGAACACATGCCAGGCAACCTTCCTGTAAAATTTCATCAAATTCCGAGCACTTTTAATTTTCCTGCCTTTTTTCCATTTCCATGGCAACGGCAGCCATTTTGAAAATTCTGAGGCTGAAAATCATTTGTACACATGCCAGGCAACCCTCCTGTAAAATTTCATCAAATTCTGAGCACTTTTCATTTTCCTGCCTTTTTTCCGTTTCCATGGCAAAGCAGTTTCAATTTTTCCCGCCTTTTTTCCATTTTCATGGCAATGGCTGCTATTTTGAAAATTCTAAGGCTGAAAATCATTTATACTCATGCCAGGCAACCTTCATGTAAAATTTCATCCAATGCCGAGCACTTTTAATTTTCCCGCCTTTTTTCCGTTTCCATGGCAACGGCAGCCATTTTGAAAATTCTGAGGCTAAAAATCATTTGTACACATGCCAGGCAACCTTCCTGTAAAATTTCATCCAATTCAGAGCACTTTTAATTTTCCCGCCTTTTTCCATTTCCATGGCAACGGCAGCCGTTTTGAAAATTCTGAGGCTGAAAATCATTTGTACATATGCCAGGCAACCCTCCTGTAAAATTTCATCAAATTCGGAGCACTTTTAATTTTCCTGCCTTTTTTCCGTTTCCATGGCAAAGCACTTTCAATTTTTCCCGCCTTTTTTCCGTTTCCATGGCAACGGCAGCCATTTTGAAAATTCTGAGGCTAAAAATCATTTGTACACATGCCAGGCAACCTTCCTGTAAAATTTCATCCAAGTCCGTGCAATTTTAATTTTCACGCCTTTTTTCCGTTTCTATGGCAACGGCGGCCATTTTGAAAATTTTGAAAGTTGCGAACACTTCTACTATTTGAGGCCATCATTCCTGTGAAGTTTCATGAAGTTTGGCCAAATAGTAGCCGAGATATGGGGTAGACAAGAATTGAGCGGAAGAAAGAAAGAAGAAGAAAACGAGTGATGATATGTTTGCATGCAAACACAAGTCACCCAAACCAGATTCCATACCCAATTGCTTTTTGAAAAAATGCATTTTGTATATTTATCACCAATGATTGTAATAATTTGTTCTGAAATATTTGTTTCTATTCCTTATCTAAGAACTAACGTCATAAACTCATTATCTTTTCGTCTATCAGTGTAAGAAGTACTTTGATTCACAGGTTAACACTTCATAAGTAGATGTACTGGATTGCATCAGAAAGGAAGTTGTGTCATAATGGTAATTGATTCACTGATGAAACCAACATTCAAGGCTTAATATGTACATTTATTGATACTATAACGTGAAATAGGCTTTAGGGCTGTGACCTGTCCTCATTTTGAAGGTCCTGACTTCCTGAACATTTTGTACGTTGAATGTCTTTTAGTATCTGCAATGGTATTTGAGCTATAAGCAAAAAAACACAAAATTCGGACATCAAAATAGATTTTCGGTCCATAAACCGAAAACGGTTGGTCCGATAATTTTGGACCCTGTGTAACAAATGTTGATCTTAACATGACACACATTTTTGCCTTTACATGTTATCAGCTATCTATTACAGTTTATGAGTTATTAAAAAAACAAGGTCTAAGGTCAAAGTTTAAAGTGACCGATGACCTTTGACCTTGGCATTTTTAAATGTAACACATATCACCTAAATTGAATGGAAAAGGTTTCAGGTTTCTCTCTCTTATCGTTTTCAAGAAAAAACATGCTAAAAGAGATGACGAAACTTTCAAGGGGCATAACTCTTGAACGGTGCATCATAGAATTTCGGTCCAAATGTAAAGAAGGTCCGTCATGACCTAATAAACATTTTTGCCATAACAATTAATCGCTATCATTAACAGTTTTTGAGATACTTCAATCACAAGATTTGAGGTCAAAGTTCAAAGTGACCAATGACCGTGGTCATTTAGGAAATTCAAAGACCTTCTTGCACATCTTGGGGTGGTTGTCCACATTGGTGCCATGTGTCATTAAGATTGGAATACCCATCTCTGAGATAATGTTTGGACAAAGTTTGAATAATCCATTGAGGAATAATAATAATAACTAGGATTCCTGTGTTTGGATACAAACACAAAAGTCTCCCAAACCTCCCATAGGCACAGGAGATGGCTTTTTATTTGAGTTCAGCACGATCTAAACAACCCATCTGTGAAATTTCATCCAATTTGGAGCACTTTTAATTTTCCCGCCTTTTTTTCAGTTTCCATGGCAACAGTGGCCATTTTGAAATTTTTTGGCCTAAAATGTGTTTAACTATTTGTATACATCCTTCCTGTGAAGTTTCGTTCAATTTGGAGCACTTTTAATTTTCCCACCTTTTTTCCGTTTCCATGGCAACGGCAGCCATTTTGAAAATTTCAAGACCCAAGTGCACCCCGCGGGATGGGTATCCATCATCCTGTGAAGTTTCATAAAGATCAGACCAATATTCTTTGAGAAAACTTCCGGACAAGTTCAGTGGCGAAGAAGAGGGAAGAATAAAAATAGCTGAGTAATAAAGAAACGGGCAAAGAACAATATGTCGTCCCGACTACGTCTGGGGCGACATAATAATAATAATAATAAGAAACGGAGCAAACACAATATGTCTCCCAAACTTTGTTTGGGGGACATAATTACCACCTTCCCTCTCCAAGCAATTTATTTACAGTAATGGTGTAATTACCTCCCTCCCCATCCAAGCGATATGTTTACAATAGGATGTAATTACAACACCCCCCTTTCCAAGCTATATGTTTACAGTAGGATGTAATTACCATCTCCCCCTCCAAGTTATATGTTACCAGTAGGTTGTAATTACCACCCTTCCCCTATAAGATATATGTTTACAGTAGGATGTAATTACCACCCTCCCTCTCCAGGGTATATGTTTAGAGTAGGATGTAATTACCATCCTCCCTCTCCAGGCTATATGTTTACAGTAGGATGTAATAACCACCCAACCCTATAAGCTATATGTTTACGATAGGATGTAATAATCACCCTCCCTTTCCAGGCTATATGTTTACAGTAGGATGTAATTACCACCCTCCCTCTCCAGGCTATATGTTTACAGTAGGATGTAATTACCATCCTCCCTCTCCAGGCTATATGTTTACAGTAGGATGTAATAACTACCCTCCCCTATAAGCTATATGTTTACGATAGGATGTAATAATCACCCTCCCTCTCCAGGCTATATGTTTACAGTAGGATGTAATGACCATCCTCCCCCATAAGCTTTATGTTTACGATAGGATGTAATTACCACCCTCCCTCTCCAGGCTAAATGTTTACAGTAGGATGTAATTACCACACTCCCCCACCAAGCTGAATGTTTACAGTTGGTTGTAATTACCACCCTCCCCTATAAGATATATGTTTACAGTAGGATGTAATTACCCTCCTCCCCATCCAAGCTATGTTTACAATAGGATGTAATTACCACACTCACCCTATAAGCTATATGTTTACAGTAGGATGTAATTACCACCCTTCCTCTCCAGGCTATATGTTTACAGTAGATGTAATTACCATCCTTCCCCTCCAAGTTATATGTTAACAGTAGGATGTAATTACCACCCTCCCCTTTCAAGCTATATGTTTACAGTAGGATGTAATTACCACCCTCCCCGCCAAGCTATATGTTTACAGAAGGTTGTAATTACCACCCTCCCCCTATAAGATATATGTTTACAGTAGGATGTAATTACCACCCTCCCTCTCAAGGCTTTATGTTTACAGTAGGATGTAATTACCACCCTCTCTCTATAAGCTATATGTTTACAGTAAGATGTATTTACCACCCTACCTCTCCAGGCTATATGTTTACAGTAGGATGTAATTACCACCCTCCCTCTCCAGGCTATATGTTTACAGTAGAATGTAATTACCACCCTCCCTTTCCAGCCTATATGTTTACAGTGGGATGTAATTACCACCCTCCCCCTATAAGCTAAATGTTTATGGTAGGATGTAAATCAAACTTCTTACCTGTTCATCT
>MJUU01067287.1:2799-17186 GCA_002080025.1 Modiolus philippinarum | reverse complement strand
GTATCACAAACTGTACAAGTACAAAACCTAATTAAATTGAAAATAAAGAAACAAAACATCATGTAAATCTATGACACTTCGTATCACAAACTGTACAAGTACAAAACCGAATTAAATTGAAAACAAACAAAACATCATGTAAATCTATGAGACTTCGTATCACAAACTGTACAAGATACTAAAATACCCAAGTTGCATAATAAACAGTTGATTTTGTTATGTTGTACATGTGTTTCAAGTAAGTAATTTCTCATCAGCAGCATTAGAATCAAATATTATTGAAAGCCATGATCGATCCAAAATTAGTCAAAAAAGGAGTACTCATGAAGTGAGGGGGCTTATGTGATACCCCTAGCGTCCGCGTCGGCGTCCGTGTCCAATTAGGAAGAATGGTTAAGGTCAATTCCTGCTTACTGACATGCCCCACATCAACCATATTGGTATGCCTGATGCATTTTGGGATGACGACTGGAATGCATGTTTCGGATGCTGTCTCTGACCTACATTTTACGCATGAGAGACTTGGTTAGGTAGAATGGTTAAAGTCCATTCCCGCTTACTGACATGGCCCACATCAACCATATTGGTATGTATGATACATTTTGGGATGACAACAACAATGCATGCTTCGGATGCTGTCTCTGACCTACATTTTACGCAAGAGCGTCTTGGTTAGGTAGAATGGTTAAAGTCCATTCCCGCTTATTGACATGGCCCACATCAACATAATTGTAATGTATGATGTATTTTGGGATGACAACAACAATGCATGCTTCGGATGCTGTCTCTGACCTATATTTTACGCTTGAACGACTTTTTTAGGTAGAATGGTTAAAGTCCATTCCCGCTTACTGACATGGCCCACATCAACATAATTGTAATGTATGATGCATTTTGGGATGACAACAACAATGCATGCTTTGGATGCTGTCTCTGACCTACATTTTACGCATGAGCGACTTTGTTAGGAAGAATGATTAAAGTCTATTCCCGTTTACTGACAAGGCCCAAATCAACCATATTGGCATGTATGATGCATTTTGGGGTGACAACAACAATGCATGCTTCGGATGCTGTCTCTGACCTACATTTTACGCATGAGCGACTTTGTTAGGTAGAATGATTAAAGTCTTTTCCCGTTTACTGACAAGGCCCACATCAACCATATTGGTATGTATGATGCATTTTGGGATGACAACAACAATGCATGCTTCGGATGCTGTCTCTGACCTATATTTTACGCATGAACGACTTTGTTAGGTAGAATGGTTAAAGTCCATTCCCGCTTACTGACATGGCCCACATCAACATAATTGTAATGTATGATGCATTTTGGGATGACACCAACAATGCATGCTTCGGATGCTGTCTCTGACCTACATTTTACGCATGAGCGACTTTGTTAGGTAGTATGATGAAAGTCTATTCCCGTTTACTGACAAGGCCCACATCAACCATATTGGCATGTATGATGCATTTTGGGATGACAACAACAATGCATGCTTCGGATGCTGTCTCTGACCTACATTTTACGCATGAGCGACTTTGTTAGGTAGGATAATTAAAGTCTATTCCCGTTTACTGACAAGGCCCACATCAACCATATTGGTATGTATGATGCATTTTGGGATGACAACAACAATGCATGCTTCTGATGCTGTCTCTGACCTACATTTTACGCAAGAGCGACTTGGTTAGGTAGAATGGTTAAAGTCCATTCCCGCTTACTGACAAGGCCCACATCAACCATATTGGTATGTATGATGCATTTTGGGATGACAACAACAATGCATGTTTCGGATGCCGTCTCTGACCTACATTTTACGCATGACTCAATCTGTTATAAAGAATGATTATAGTCTATTCCTGTTTACTGACATCTGCAACATGTGACAATGCTGTGCAACGTGGTGAGCTTAGCAGGCTGCGGCTGCTTTCTATTTTTTTAATGTCAGACAATTGGGCTGGTGAATACCCTTGGGAACCTCTGGAATCATCCAGGAACACAGATACAAAAACATATAACCAAACAACCTTCAACACGGATTCCTGACCCTTAATACATCAAAAACTGTAAGTGACCTCTATATAAAGTTAATTGGTTATTTATGAAATTTTTCTTCTGTTTCAGAGCGAGGGCTAAGTTAACTGTTTTATTTATATCTTTTTTGTTTTAGAGCGAGGGCCAAGTTCAATGTTTTGGAATGGGAAAAGGTTGTTGAAATGTCTGCAGAGCATGGACTTAGTGATGAAAGAGATGTAAGATTATCTTAATACTCTGGTCAGTTGAAAACAATATAGCAAAATATGTCCACTAAGGCCAGAGAAGAAAAATACTGAAGTTCTCAGGCCATTGCTTTAAAATGTGAATGTGGGCAGGTTGAAACTGAGCATTTTCAGTCATTTTAAAGTTGTTGCACCTCTCAGATTTTACTTCACAGAATCTGAATTCAAAATGGCTGAATGACAAACAATTTCTTTGACATGCAACAGGATTACTTTTCATAGTAAATAATCTTAATAGATTTTGATCTTCTCAGGTGTTATGGCTGTTTACTTTTCATCAAAGAATCCCCAGATGATTTCTGGTTGTACGGGCCAGTCTGGCAGTAAAACTGATGTGAATTTAGTGTAAAATCATATTTTCCATGTTTTGTGAGAAATTGTTAATATTGTTTTATTTTGCAATTATAAATAAGACCTCATTTTGAAGAGTTACAATATCATCAAGTTTATAGATTTTACAAAGCTAAATGTATCTCCCTCATAAAAATCTCAGGTGTACTATTTATTCTTTCTCTACACAGATTAAGTTAGCAGTTCAGTTTCTGGATGATTTAGGAATAGTACAGTATTTTGACTCCGAGGTCCTCCTTAATAAAGTAGTAATTAATCCACAGTGCATTGTGGATGTTATGGCAAAGGTTGTCTCTGTCAATGAACTAATGATCAAGGTATGTAATAAAATAAACATCGTTAATTTGATTTATTGCCAGCTATGCTTGCTACTTAATGCCTGAAGTCTGCCTAGATGTTTTTCCCCATGATATGTTTTCTGTCCATCAGTTGCATACTGTAAGGTCTGAAACTGTTTGGTCAGTTGAACTTTACCAGGGAAGATAATTCCCAATAAGGTTCCCCTTTTGGTAGTCTGTTAAACAATTGCCTGGAAGGTCCTGATCCAATCAGAGATTGTTAACAGTTGGGAAATAGTTATACTTTGAATCCTAAAGGAAACACCTTCAAAAAAATATTTGAAATACTGTAGAATTACAAATAACTTCAGTATTTTGTTTAATTGTGAAAAAAATGCCATTGATGTGGAATTTCCATTATTATACCCCGCTCCCCATCAGGGATAGTTATACCCCAACTCCCCATCGGGGATAGGAGTATACTGTTTTCAGTCTGTGTGAACGTGTGTGTGTGGATCCATCCATAACACATTTACATTGGATTTATCTCAGCAATGATAAAAGGTACAGATCTGAAATTTTGTCAGAAGCTTTGTATGATCATGCCATATTGTTGGATGTATTTTCAGACCTGTGCAAATACTACTTCCTGTTTACCGGCTTAGTCAATTTTTTGCCATTATACCCATATATTGAAATTTTTCGCCAAGGATTTTTCAGGTTGTGTACATAGTAATGATTTGATATTTGGTCTTAAGCTTTGGTATGATGAGTTGTATGGTGTCTTCCCTTTTCAAGTTCATCTCTAATCTACTTCCTGTTTGCCAAATGCCAATAACTTTGATTTTTTCCGTTATAGCCATATAATGAAATTTTTCGTCAAGGATTTCTCAGCTTGTGTATGTAGTAATTATTTGATATTTGGTCTGAAGCTTTGGTATTGATGAGTTGTACCGTGTGTCCCCTTTTCAAGTCTGTCACTCATATACTTCCTGTTTGCCTATAATTTTGATTTTTACCATTATAGCCATGTATTGAAATTTTTTGTCAAGGTTTTCTCAGCTTGTTCGTCAAGGATTTCTCAGCTTTTGTATGTAGTAACAATTTGATATTTGGTCTGAAGCTTTAGAATAATGTGTTGCACCCTGTCTCCCCATTTCAAGTCTGTCACAAATCTACTTCCTGTTTGCCGATCTTCCTGTTTACCGACTTAGTCAATTTTTTTCCAATTATACCCATGTATTGAAATTTTTCAGCAAGGATTTCTCAGCTTTTGTATATAGTAACACCTTGATATTTGGTCTGAAGCTTTAGAAT
This sequence comes from Modiolus philippinarum, assembly GCA_002080025.1. Lineage (NCBI taxonomy): Eukaryota > Metazoa > Mollusca > Bivalvia > Mytilida > Modiolidae > Modiolus > Modiolus philippinarum. The sequence goes on along the minus strand of MJUU01067287.1, from coordinate 12,954 downwards.
AATGAGTTGAACCATGTCTCCCCTTCAAGTCTGTCACTCATCTACTTCCTGTTTGCCAATAACTTTGATTTTTTCCATTATAGCCATATATTGAAATTTTGCGTCAAGGATTTCTCAGCTTGTGTATTTAGTACTGATTTGATATTTGGTCTGAGGCTTTAGTGTGATGAGTTGTATTGTGTCTCCCTTTTTCAAGTCTGTCACTCATATCTTCTTGTAGATCTGAAATTTTGTCACAAGCTTTGTATAGTCATCCCTAAAAGCTGGAGAGAGGAAGTATTTCTAGTGAGCTTGAGCTCACAGATCCCTTGCTTATTCTGTACATCTTAGTCTCATTGCTGTTTTTGTCCAGTCTTCGACTATAGTAAAAAAAGGTGAGAATTTGGTATGGTGATTCCTGATCAGGTGAATTACATCGATGGCAGCGGCATTCATAATTGTTGAAGTTTTTTGTGTCTGTTAAATATCAACAACTTATAGTCACCAATTGATATTTGGTATGCAGTTGCATTAGCATCAATACAGATCAGTTTCAGTGAAAATTTTATGTCTATGCCCTCACAGTCACGCTGTCATGTGCTATTTTTTCCTTCATAATATTTGTTCCAAAAGGAAAAAAGTATTATAGAATATTTGCTCCAAGGGAACAAATATTATAATATTTGTTCCTAAGGGAATAAACGATATATAACAATTGTTCCGAAAGGAAGAAATATTATGCCAATATTTATAATATTTGTTCCAAAGGAACTTTTGTTATAAGGTACAAATATACGTTGACAATGCTACACTGACTTTGAAATCTTTCTGTCTATCGCATGTTTTTTTCTTGGATCCATTTAATAATATCAACCAGACATGGTAGCCATTGGATATTTTGCATGCTGTTGCATTATCATTTGAAGAGATCAGTTTCAGTGGCATTTTATGTTGATGTCACACTCAGAAGACTTTTTGAATAGTTTATTAATGTTCCTCCTAGCCATTTGGTTGCATCCAGATGGTGGCCTTGACCCCTCAGTCATGCATGAACGATCATATGAAGATTTTAGCAATCAGGTAAGACCTACATTGTGTTATAATGGCTACTGCTGTTGATTTAAAGTGCAAAATTCAAGCCATGCATGGGTTAGGTGAGATGTATCTATTGTCAACAGTCTATTATCAATAGATACATGCATTCTTTCATGCAACTTTTTAAAAATAGAACTTATCAGAATTATTTACATTATTGAATTTTTAGAGAAAAATCTCTATATACAGATTCCTCTCATGAGGAATCATTGGTATTAAAGAAATTGGTATAGCAGATTTAACTTTACTTGACAAAATCTAATTGCTTACAAATACGTTATGTAGATATATCATTATGTTATTTTTTGTAGGGAAATCAAGGAAAATTTTACCACAAGTTCATGTCTACAGTTTGGAAGAACTATGAGTCAAGTCTACATGAATGGATGTTGAAGTTGACTGAGGCATTTGATCTGACTTTTCCCTTACCTGAGGATGAAGAGAAGATTAACATTGTGCCCTGTCTTTTACCAGAAAAAGAACCAAAAAATGTGAGTAACATGTATTTATGGTGTATCTATTCCAGGGTAATTTCTGGTTGTTTCGAACATTCTTTTATATCATTGTCATCAGTGTTAGGCTGTTGTAGATTTACTGAAGACCAGTAGCCCAAGACTCCCAATTCCAGCTACATGTAGGTATGCCAACAGTCCTTTGCAAATGTATCTTAAGGATGTTCGCTTGTCATGTTTATGTACTTTTGTCAGATTTTCGAAATTTTCTGGATTTATCCATTTAAAAGCATAATATTGTTTTGCCCGGTGACCCTCTAATTTTTTTTTCCTTAATTTCATTTTATATATCTTTTGAAGCATTCTGACAAAAATTCAATCAATTGGTGTTATTTTGTCACATTCATTATTGGATAAACATTGCTCATGTTAAACCTATAAAAATTGCAGAGGAGTTCAGTTTCCAGCCATTTTTGGAAACACTCATATTTCAAAAATTTCATCTGTAACCTATTTTGTTTACCTGAAATAACTTTTCAATTTTCTAACAAAATATCACATCTAATTGAAATCCTTGTTATTTTTAAATTGACCAGCAAACATTCTTAAGGATGTATTCTCCTGAGGGGTCAAAATTTTCCTGCATCAAGTTTTTCCCGAAACCTATATTTTTATAATGCTGAGACATTGAAAAAATTCATTTTTGAAGAGAAAACAATATGTCCATGTGCATTTTTTTTGTGCCTTGGTCATTTGAAAACCCCTATTTTTGATGTTTTTGTTCAAATTTCATCAATTTTGGCCTATTTTGGGGTCATTTTTGGCTAAAACATGGATTTCTAGCAACAAGTTTTTTCTCAAAGTTTCCATATTGTTATATTTCATGAGTCTGAAGAAATATCACTAATAAAAAACATAGGTCCGTGGTAATATAAGAAAGTTTGGAAAGAAAATGTTGCTTTTTTGGTCAAATTCAAGACTGTAAAATCTGTAAAAATTTAGATTTTTCAAAATTCCCATCAACTGCACTGTCAAAACTCACCTTTTTTTGTCGAAATAGTTACACAACTATATCTTGAAGAACTTAAAAAAGAAATCATTTGAGTAAGCCGAATATATTCCTTGAAAATTAATTTTTATCAACCCTACCCCTAAATCGGCTAAATTCTGGCAGAGATCGATGGTCAAATGTGGTCAAAAATAAAAATTTTTCCATTTCTTGAAAACTACTTGTCTTTGGTACAAATTTTTTTTACACAATTTGGGAGGGTCATTATATAACATATTTGGGTCTAAATCAGATAAAGTGTAATAATAGTGTGACATAATGGCCATCACTTTTATCTCTACCAAATCATTAAAAATACATATAAAACTACTGTTTAGGGTTTACTCTGCAATATAATACCAATTAAAAGATAATATTTCATTTGTGTAGGTTTTTAGAAACATTTTTGCAAAGCCACCATTTTGTGACGGCCATTACTTTGACAATTTAAAAGCAAAGTAATTTATTTGTAAATCAAGAGAATATGCTCATTTTAAGTTTTTAAGTGTAGAATGGGTCAATATTCTTAAGTATTCCTGAATAGGAAAGTTTTGAGATAAAATATTTACCACAATTTTTCAATTTAAAAAAAGATAATGGACGTAACAAAATTTTGTAATTTTTTTTTCAGTTTGACATGAAAAAAAAGTTAGAGTGCACAAGAAACACTGATTAGTATCTAAAATAAACTGTAGAAAGGATAATTCATAGAAGAACAAATGATACTAACCTAAATCAATCTGCTTTTTCAGATTACATTGTGACGGCTGTTACTATTGACATTTTGACATTTGTGTTCGTGTCCGATTTTTGTGTGTCCCGTCACATTGATACAAATGAAAGCTTCTTCTTAAAATAAACAAAGTTCTGTACTTCCTGTCTTGCTTTTCTGTATAATTTTCATTTGTTGCATGTCAGTTTATATTAACTTTTGTCTTGCAATATAATTGTTTTCATTGCTGTCTTATTTTATCCTTGTGATGTTTAATATTGTGTTTGCCTTCCCTACTAAGTATATATTCCACTGAATTTGCCGTTTCATATTCCTTATCATTTCGGGTAAAATGTTTACTTATAAATAGAAGTTTTGGAAAATCACATCATATATTTGGTTAGAATGTAAAAAGATGTCCTTTAAAACACCTAAATTGCTTTATCCATGATCCTTAAGTTTCTGAAACGGCAAATTACACCTTATATATTTAATAGCATATGCACCTTAGACATCCTCTGTAGTGTGCTAGTTAGCTTTGTAACACAACTGCAAGGTTTGCGCTTTGTGCATGTGCGTATGGGTCACTAACCAGTAAATCCTAGCACTCGGGAAACTGGGGGTTCTAGCTAGTGCTATTTGAATTTAGATAATGGATATGTTCATATCGCACAAGTAATAAATTGTGGAATCAGCGACAGACAGACAAAGATGAAGAACGACAATAAAATCGTCGTTCAGTTTACCGATCATATTCAAAAATTTTTTTATATCTAAAATACAGAAATTACATTTAAAACTGAGGAGTATCTCCCTCTTACAAAGATATGTCCTTAGCTAATCTGTTTTCTTACATTTTTGGTCCTTTGGATTGTTTGTTCTCTTTCAGCTATTTTGCAAGTTGTTTTGAACTTATCTGCACTGAAGAGACATAAGTTGTCGAAATGGCCATATGCAGAAAGTAAATTAACGGTTATTTCGGTATTATTTTATTTAACCATGTATTGAGTGGGACTTTGTCTCATGTACATTTACTCCATATCACTTTATTATTCAAAATGAAAACTTCCAATGTGGGTCCCTAATGAACTGAAATGAACTGCTTAAGAAAAACGTAAGTTTTGCCAATATTAATTCAAATGAAGAAAAAAATGTAAACTTTCTTTAATTGAAAAAATCCCATTCTTCCTTTGTTAGTCTTCAAAATCTGAAAGTAAAGAAAAATAAATTAAAAAATGATGAAATTCTGAACTTACAGCTTACAAGTCAAAGAGCAACATTTTCAATATTGTTATAAACATTCTATTTCAATTTGAATGATCTGTATACACATCATATCAACTTCCTGACTAATTCACTTGCACATTTACTGCATACAAAGTTGCCTTTTTTACTGGACATTATCATTGTTCGTTTTCGGCTAAAATATTATTGAAATATAAAACTTTACTTTTGGTGGAATTATGAAACATGGTTGTCCTTGGATTATGATCAATATTTATAGAAAAACCATCAAGTCCTGCTATACGCTTTCCTATGTCTGTCTCTAGTCTTTAGTTTGAGTCTTGCTGTGTTGGCGTTGTGGTCGGTGTTTTGTTTGTGTTTTTGTTCATTGCAAGTGTTTCCTGTTATCCCCAGTTTTATACATTATGCATTTTAAGTCTTACCAAGGAATATGTAACCAATACCACGACGCCCAGTGCTGGTAATTCCAGGACTTTCAACGGGCCCCTTTGTGATATCAGCCATTGTGATGGTATACGGTGTATCTCCCAGCACCCAACATTTATGGTCCTTCCTGAAGCTGTAATACTGAATCCATGGCCAGCTTGTAACCTGCATATCAAGTATTATATTTACATTAAAATATTGTTGGCTCGGTTTCAAGAATAACATGATGATTAAGGATATACAATGTAAATAAAATTTTTAATGATATAAAATACTAAACTGATGATACTATTAACTAATGCTAAAAGAATGAGAAGAATGTCATTTAGAGCAATTATTAATTACTGAAATTTCCATAAATTCATATAACTTCATGTACCTTGACGTACATAGATTTGAAATTCAGCATCTTAGTGTTCAAATCAAGCCATAAAAAAAAATTAAGAATTAGAAAATCAACACACTGTAAAAGGGGAAATTTTCGTGAGGGCTTTATTTTCGCCAATTACACAAACTGGTTAAAATTGCAAAAACATAACCTCACGTAAAATTATTTCTTTGATTTATGCAATGGATATACTATGCTTTCAGGAAAATTCAACCTCGCTAACACACTTTGTAATAGTGAAATTTAAACCATGCCAAAATACCCCTTTTTACAGTATCAATGAATAACTAATTTATAACAAACAAGGAAACAAGGAAATATGTCAAAACAATTAGGGGATGACCATTCGATTTTCATGGGGAGGCTTGGGCAATTTTGAAAATAAATAATTTAAACTTGATGCCAGTGAAAATAAACATTCTGATCTTACTTGCTATGAAAATAAGTTATGCAATTTTTATTTGTTGCAAACGCAATGACGTAACATTGGGAGAAAATAAATAATTTGTTTGAGATTTACATGAAAATAAATAAAAATTTCCAGGTCAAAATCTCCCATGCCCCCCTTAAAATCAAATGGCCGTCCCCTTAAGATTGACAGATAAACAAACAGAGTGAAAAACTTTATACCCCGCAACAAAATTGGCAGGGTATAGAAAACTAAACAATCTACTTACTACAACTGGGTATATGTGGTCACCATGAGACACATAAAAGTGTGTCCCTTGTGGATAGCTAAGTATTAAATGTATTGATATAAATAAAAATTATATTATCTTGAGAATTTGAAAATTATTGTATTTGGAATCCATATTTTGTTCTTTTAAAATCAAACATACGTTTCCCTTAATATGTAGATCTATTAGGATATTTGGATGGTTATATATAAATTACCTTTTTGTCACTTGCTGGACCTCATTGGCATTGGACTGAGAGTCTGCTATATCTTGGTGCTTGTCTGACGAATCTTGGAGTTGGCCTGTCTTATCTTGATGTTGGTCTGCCATATCTTGGTATTTGTCTGCTGTATCTTGGTGTTGGTCTGTTGGGACTGCCATATCTTGGTGTTGGTCTATTGGGTCTGCCATATCTTGGTGTTTGTCTGCCGTATCTTGGTGTTTGGCTGTCATATCTTGGTATTGGTCTATTGGGTCTGCAATATCTTGGTGTTGGTATACTGGGATTGCCATATCTTGGTGTTGGTCAATTGGGTCTGCCATCTTTTGGTGTTGGTCTACTGGGTCTGCCATAACTTGGTGTTGGTCTATTGGGTCTGCCATATCTTTGTGTTGGTCTACTTTGTCTGCCATATCTTGGTGTTGGTCTATTGGGTCTACCATAACTTGGTGTTGGTCTACCGGGTCTGCCATAACTTGGTGTTGGTCTACTCTGTCTGCCATATCTTGGTGTTGGTCTATTGGGTCTGCCATATCTTTGTATTGGTCTACTTTGTCTGCCATATCTTGGCGTTGGTCTACGGTGTCTGCCATATCTTGGTGTTGGTCAATTGGGTCTGCCATCTTTTGGTGTTGGTCTATTGGGTCTGCCATATCTTGGTGTTGGTTTACTGGGTCTGCCATATCTTTGTGTTGGTCTACTTTGTCTGCCATATCTTGGTGTTGGTCAATTGGGTCTACCATAACTTGGTGTTGGTCTACTGGGTCTGTCATAACTTGGTGTTGGTCTATTGGGTCTGCCATATCTTGGTGTTGGTTTACTAGGTCTGCCATATCTTTGTGTTGGTCTACTTTGTCTTCCATATCTTGGTGTTGGTCTATTGGGTCTGCCATATCTTGGTGTTCTGTTGCTCGCTGAACCTGTTCATATACCTTTTTGTGCTGGAGATTGCCCACTGGCTGCAACTGTTCATTAAGTGACATCAAGGACTGAAATTAAAATAAGACAGAATGTCAGTTTAATACAATATATGGTGCCTATATATGAGAAGGGAAAATACTGTATTCTTCTGACATTTTCAGATTTAAATTCCAAAACAATAAATTGCATTCTCAAAACAGTTTACCTTATTTCCCAAAATAAACCTGTGATAATATACGTACATGTATCAGACTTTTGGGTTTGGGTACTCATAAACCGGTTCTAGTGCTGGTACCAAGTCCGGCTATCCCGAGTTCCTATAGATATATATTAAATAACAAAGATAACAGGAAACACCTACAATGGCCGAAAAACACAGTCACAAGCCACGATTCACCAAGCAACTGCACAAGAAGACACATATAAAATACAAAAGACAAACATACACAACGATAGGAACTCGGGACAGCCGGACTTGGTACCGGCACAAGCAAAAGCCAGCGGTAGGGTTGTTTGTTGTTTTGCTTTATGTTTGTGTATTTTGGAGAGTTTTGCCTTGGTGGGTTGTGTTTTGTTGGTGGTTTTGATCATTGTGGGTGTTTGCTCTCATCCAGTTTTTACCACCTTTAAACAATTCATTTTTCGTACCTTCTCCAGTCCTTTGGATTCTGTTATTTCTGGGTATTCATTTTGTTCACCAGAAATGAAATCCCAAACATACTGTGGCAGTTCAACATTTACTACTGGCTCTGCATCAAACATGGGTACATCTATGCTCATTTCAGACAGTCCCCTGGTAAAACTGAAATAGGAATAATAAATCCATATGCATGTAATTGTGTCAACTGTATTTATACACTGGTCAGCAAACATATATGTTGTTAATTTTGTAAAACAATACTTTTGAAATCTCAATTAAACTAAATTCACATGCATACTTTACCCAAAATTCTGTCTTTTTTTTCAAACATGCACTGAGGAGACATAAGTTGTTGAAATGGCCATATGCAGAAAGTAAATTTACAGTTATTTCCGTATTTTGTTATTTAACCATGTATTGATGCGACTTTGTCTCATGTACATTTTACATGTTTAGTATATCTTTGCCACATGCACATTCACTCCATGCCATTAAGTTAGTATTCATTTACCTAAGTTCCAATACTTCAGTTGGCATACATGTATCATCGGTACTCTGCATAACAAGTGTTGGACTGGGCTGACCTTGACATCTAGGAGAAGATCTACCTCTGGGCTGATCTTGACCTCTGAGAGCACCTCTACCTCTGTACTGATCTTCATCTCTGACAGCATCTCTACCTCTGGGCTTACCTCGACCTCTGTCAGCACCTCTACCTCTGACAGCACCTCTACCTCTGGGCTGACCTATACCTCTGTGAGCACCTCTACCTCTGGGCTGAACTACACCTCTTGAAGCACCTGTACCTCTGTGCTGACCTTGACCTCTGGGAGTACCTCTACCTCTGGGCTGACCTTGACCTCTGGGAACACCTCTACCTCTACCTCTACCTCTGGGTTGACCCTGATTATGACCTCTACCTCTAAGATTCTGCTCTGTCCATTGGCCGACATAATCCTTGTTTTCACATTCTCCAGCATTTTCACGATTGCCAACAATACATACTGGACAAAAGCAGCTCAAGTTTCTTGTTTCTACCACAAATGGTGTCAATGTTTTAACACACTGCAATTTCCTTGTGCCTTTCAATGTCTCTGCATTATTTCGATCTGGTCTTTCGTGTTCTATATTTTCTACTAGAAACAATGTTCTCTTGAAATGAGAATGTTCAGCATCGATGGCAAGTTTGGACATTCCAAAATTGTAAAGAACTTGAGCACTGAGCACTTGAGTACTTTCTCCCAGCACAGCACGCCTTGTAACGCTCTTGACGACTGCACCCGCACCATCCGATGGTCCCTTCCCATGGCGGGAGCCATAAAAATGCCGCTCAACTGGAAAGCCTAAGTCCTGCATAGCATGGGAAATGTCACAAAATGGTGTCTTTGATTTATATTGTGCGGCACATCCGTCAGTAAGGTGGATTTGTTTTTGAATGTTAATACCCTTTTCTCTTTGAGATGTTTGGAACTTATTATCGTGAATTGTCTTACTGCACTTGCATCGTGAATAAGATCTGAGCTTATGAAGATTAGGTCTTCTTGTACAACTTTGCCACAGCCATCCTCCGGACATCTGTAAAAGGATACGGTCGGATGGATTGTTATCTGGTCATGCCCCCAGTGGGCGCTTTGGACCTCTCGTTGCGCTACACAGGTAAAATTTTCAGAGAAATCCATATTCAGGATAACCCAATTTTCTGGTACATCTTTGATAATTTGAGAAAACTGACTTTGTTGCCATGCGGCAACAAATAAATGTTCCGATAGTGTGTTCAAAGCTTTCGCGAACTGCAGGATTAACTCTGTCACGCTAACTATTTGGTTCACTGGCATCACTTGAGTGACTTCTTTACCTTTTCTAATCTTCTTAACTCTTTCCCAATGGGTGTAGGTAATTTCGGCCCCACCACATTTTTCCGCTAATGGTTGGAAATGAGCAACAATGCCATCTGTGCCACATTCATCACAATTTCTTTGGATGCATTTCATGGCATGAAACCTTTGATCACCCTTCGCACACATGGATAAGTTTACTGCTTCATATTTATCTCTGATTCTCAAGTAATTCATATTCTCTTGTTGAGCTTTAATCTGCAGCGGTCTTATTTTTAATTCAGTGTTGGTACACACTTCACATAGACAACCATACCATGCTTTTTTTCTAGTAGTTTCTACATTTTTTGGCTTGTTCCGTACAAAGGTAGAAAAGCTGACCTTTTGCTGTTCTGGGTTTTCCTCTGTGTATTCCTTGTACGTATCTATAAGTGGTCGATCAAGAACTTTCCTTTCAAGATCATCTTTTTTTATCCTTTTTGAGGTTGGTATATTGGTAGATATCCCCGGTCTCCCA
>MJUU01067284.1:13259-28946 GCA_002080025.1 Modiolus philippinarum | reverse complement strand
TCCGAAATGGCCATACAGCTCATTAAAATTATTGCAGTTAGAGTTAACGTATGTGTTATGGTCTCATGTTCATTTACTCCATATCCTTTCGTAAAATATTATTATCCCCGCACTTTCGAATGAAAGTTCGGGGATATTGTTGTTGGCCTCGTCCGTCCGTCTGTCCGTCCGTCCGTCACACAAGCTTGCGACGCGAACTCCTCCTACATTTTTGGATTTAGGGTTTTAATTTTGTTATAGAACTGTTGCATATATGCTGCAGATGCGCAATAAGCTTTCAGATTTTTGATATTGGTCTTGGTGCAAACAAGAGGCCCAAGATGTCCATTTTGACACATGTGGCATGCGACGTGAACTCCTCCTACATTTTTGGATTTAGGGTTTTAATTTTGTTGTAGAATTGTTGCATATGGTCTGTAGATGCGCAATAATCTTTCTGATTTTTGATATTTATCTTGATGCAAACAAGAGGCCCAAAAATGTCGATTTGACAAAGACCACAAAATGTGGATTGTGACACATATGGCATGCGACGCAAACTCATCCTACATTTTTGGATTTATTGATTTATTTTTTTTTTTTTGCAGAATTGTTGCATATAGTCTGTAGATGCGCAATAAGCTTTCAGAATTTTATTCCGGTTCCAACTTTGGTAAATTTCCTGATTATGTCAAAGACTAATATTTTTTGGACATTTTGGTATATAATCTTATATTTTGGCAAGTATTTGGAAAAAAATAAAAATTCTGAAATCTTAGAATTCGAAAATGTGATTCAAAATTTGGTAAATATCCTGAAAGTCTCAAAGACCACTTATTTTTTGGAATTCTACCTAGCAACAATACTTTTAGCATTTGTTTTGATCAGGTTAATTATTTTCACCAATTGGATTTCATAAATATTTGATTCCAATTTTGGTAAATTTCCTGAAAGTGTCAAAGACCACTTATTTTTTGGAATTCTACCTAGCAACAATACTGTAAGGATTTGTTTCAATTAGGGCAATCATTTTCACCAATTGAATTTCAAAAATATTTGATTCCAACTTTGGTAAATTTCCTGAAAGTGTCAAAGACCACTTATTTTTTGGAATTCTACTTTGCAACAATACGGTTAGGATTAGTTTCCATTAGGACAATCATTTTCACCAATTGAATTTCAAAAATATTTGATTCCAAGTTTGGTAAATTTCCTGAAAGTGTCAAAGACAACATATTTTTTGGAATTCTACCTAGCAACGAAACTGTTAGGATTTGTTTCCATTAGGGCAATCATTTTCACCAATTGAATTTCAAGAATATTTGATTCCGTTTTCGGTAAATGTCCTGAAAATGTCAAAGACCACATATTTTTTATAATTCTACCTAGCAACCAAACTGTTAGCATTTGTTTTGATAAGGTCAATCATTTCACCAATTGGATTTCCAAAATAATTGATTCCAAATTTGGTAAATTTCCTGAAATTGTCAAAGACCACTAATTTTTGGAATTCTACAATGAAACCATAGTTAAAAAATTTGTTAGAATAAGAAGAAACATTTCACCAATTTTATTTCCAAAATATATGATTCCAAGTTTGGAAAAATTCCTGGAAGTCTCAAAGACTACTTATTTTTTGGAATTCTGTCTAACAACCATATATTCTTTAATTCCTTATGGTAAAAATAGTTATCAATAGTTTAATTTCAAAAATGTTAAGAAAAATTATACCCAGGGTCTATAGCTGTTTTCTGTGTCAAACAGGGGGTGCGGGGATCACTGTCGTTTCCGACAGTCATTACTCTAGTTCCTTTATGTTTTCCTGAATGAACGGATCGCAGTATGCTGTGATAGACTAGAGATTTTTCTTTTTATTTCATTATTTACTGGTAGCAGCATGCTGCAATATTCAAGACTTGTTCCTTTTTATTTCATGATTTACTGGTAGCAGCATGCTGTAATAGTCAAGACTTGTTCCTTTTTATTTCATGATTTACTGGTAGCAGCATGCTGCAATAGTCAAGACTTGTTCCTTTTTATTTCATGATTTACTGGTAGCAGCATGCAGTAATAGTCAAGACTTGTTCCTTTTTATTTCATGATTTACTGGTAGCAGCATGTTGTAATAGTCAAGCCTTCTTCCTTTTTATTTCATCATTTACTGGTAGCAGCATGATATAATAGTCAAGACTTGTTCCTTTTTATTTCATCATTTACTTGTAGCAGCATGTTGTAATAGTCAAGATGTGTTCCTTTTTATTTCATGATTTACTGGTAGCAGCATGTTGTAATAGTCGAGACTTGTTCCTTTTGATTTCATGATTTACTGGTAGCAGCATGCAGTAATAGCCAAGACTTGTTCCTTTTCTATCATGATTTACTGGTGGCAGCATGTTGTAATAGTAAAGACTTGTTCCTTTTTATTTCATCATTTACTGGTAGCAGCATGTTATAATAGTCAAGACTTGTTCCTTTTTATTTCATCATTTACTTGTAGCAGCATGTTGTAATAGTCAAGACGTGTTCCTCTTTATTTCATGATTAACTGGTAGCAGCATGTTGTAATAGTCAAGACTTTTTCCTTTCTCGTTTTAGGATTTACTAACATCTGTATGTTGTGATAGCCAAGACGTGTTCCTTTCTTCTTTCGAGATTTACTAACATCTGTATTTTATGATAGCCAAGACTTTTCAGTTTGTTATTTAGAATTTATTGACTACTGTATATTGCAAGAGAGGGACATCTTCCTTTGTTATTTCAGAATTTGCCGACGGTTGCATATTGCAAAAGCATATAATTCTCCCTTTCTTTTTTTTGAGGGTTTAAATATCTTTCATGTTTGCTAACTGTGGGCTGTATATTGTAATAGCCAAGACTTTTCCTTTCTTATTTACGGTTTAAATGGTGACTGTCTGCTGTAACAACCAGACGAATTCCTTTCTTATTTCAGGATTTATTTTTGGAACATGTTGTAATAGCCAAAAATTGTTACTTTTTTATTCATTCCTGCTTTACTGATGGTCGACTATTGCAATATCCTTTAAATATTTCCTATGTTGCAAGAGCGAAGGTTTATTACTTTTTCGTGATTAACTGATGACTGATTAACTGATGTCTTTTATAACAGCCAAGGCGTATTTCTTTGTTTTTTTCAGAATTTACTGATTGCCAGCGGTGTGTAGCCCAGACTGATTCTTTTCTTAAGTCAGAATTTACGGACTTCAATATGTTATAATAGTCAAGACTTGATTCTCTTTTTATTATTATTATTACTTCAAGATTTACTAGGGGTTGCTTTCTCATTTTTCTAATTCAGAATTAACCATTCCTGCATGTTGCAATTTCCATAACATATCAAGATAAATTGATTGTTGTATGATGTTATAGACAAGATTTATTTCTTTGACGTTTGTCGTTGTAGCTAAGTTTTATTTCTTATTTCAGAATTCAGGTTTTACAGATGTCGGTATAACTCATTCTTCTTGTAGTTCAGGGTTTACTGATGTCTGTATTCTGCAAACGATTTCTTATTTTACGATTTATATTTACTGTTAGCAGCATGTTGTAATTGTCTAGACTTTTTTATGTTATTTCATAATTTTCCCATTGCTGTATGTTGTAAGAGCTAAAACTTTATCCTTTATTACTTCAGAATTTCACTGATGGTTTTGTGTTGTTATGGATTTAGACTTGTTCCTTTCCTATTTCAGGGTTTACTGAATATTGTATATTGTAATAACAAGGTCCTTTATTATCTCAGAAAACTTTATTACAATATGTTGTCACGGAAAAACTGCTTACACTTCGTCGTCACAGCCATTGCTTCTTTCTTTCTTATTTAATGACTAAATTGATTGCAGACTTATTCTTTAATTGGCTCCTTTCCTTAAGGTTTCTTGACAATTCTCGATCTTTCATTCTCACAATTATGTGAAGCTCATCTGTTCAAATAGCAAATCTAGGTTCCAAATTATGCGCCGTAATAGCCATTGTTCTTTTCACGTTTTAATCCTGAGGTAAGAGATGTTCTATGTCATTATTGCATAAATGTCCTTTGCTATAATGCCTGTTTTGTTAACCCTATATTATTTTAAAAGTTTGCTCTTATTCCTTTCCTTTGAACTCTGTTGACAAGCAGTGACAGCAAACTGTGTTCTCCCTATATTATTTTGAGCATAAAGCTACGGTAACTCTTTGGATATCCGAATACAACCATTATGTTTTTCTATATGAATTTTAAACTCAAATGAGGCGTCAAAAGGTGTTTTCTCCCCTATTTCAACTTTATTTTTTGGACTAAGGAATGAAGCTACAAAATATGTTCCTTAAATAATCTTAAAAATTCCTGTTTTACTCTCCCAATATGTAAAGACGTGAAGTATGTTTCTTCTAATATATAGACACAAATGAAATTATAATTAAACAATGTTCATCGTACAATATAAGAAGTAAAGCAAGCAGGTTATTTGAAAAGTGTTAAGAGACAATGTGATAAAACAAGAAAATCGGTACTAATTTTTTGCAGAAGTTCATATTCTTAATATGAAACAGGGACGTATTTAAAGTAAAGCGGTGGCGCAATCGAAATATAAATTAATCAAATTCATCCCATGTTAAGCTCTGTAAAGGATTTTTATCCCCAAACTTTCGAAGAAAGTTCGGGGTATTGTTATACCCTCCATCTGTCTGTCCACCCGTCTGTCTGTCTGTCCGTCTGTCCGTCAGTCTGTCTGTCCGTCCGTCACACTTTTCTTGTGACTCAAATTTCTCCTACATTTTTGGATTTATGGATTTAATTTTGTTATAGAATTGTTCCATATAGTCTGTAGATGCACAATAATCTTTCGGATTTGTGATATTGCTCTTGGTGCAAACAAGAGGCCCAAGATGTCATTTCTTACACATGTGGCATGTGACACAAACTCCTCCTACATCATACATGTATGGATTTATGGATTTAATTTTGTTGTAGTATTGTTGCATATAGTCTGTAGTTGTGCAATAAGCTTTCGGAATTTTGATCTTTATCTTGATGCAAACAAGAGTCCCTAAGATGTTGATTTTGACAAAGGCCCAACGATGTTGATTTTGACATATGTGGCATGTGACACAAACTCCTCCTACATTTTTGGATTTAGGGATCAAATCTTTATACAGAATTGTTGCATATAGTCCGTAGATTTGCAATAAGCTTTCGGAATTATGATTTTTATCTTGATGCAAACAAGAGTCCCTAAGATGTTGATTTTGACAAAGGCCCAACGATGTTGATTTTGACATATGTGGCATGTGGCACAAACTCCTCCTACATTTTTGGATTTAGGGATCAAATTTTTATACAGAATTGTTGCATATAGTCCGTAGATTTGCAATAAGCTTTCGGAATTATGATTCCGGTTCCAACTTTGGTTAAATTCCTGAAAATATCAAAGACTCATATTTTTTTAAATTTGAGCTTTAGCAATTGTTCGGTAGAAAATGAGATTTATAATAAGAATTCTAAACTAGATGTTTTAGAAACGACAGCTATCCCTGCACTCCCTGTTTGACACAGAAAACAGTTTTTATACACCCTGGGCATAATTTGTTTTTCATTATTTTTTAAATCTACCTATTGATAGTCGTTATTGTTACTAAAAGAATTCACCGCAAGTTTTGCGCCTGTCCCAAGTCAGGAATATGTTGGTCATTGGCTTGTCCTTGTCTTATAAAATTTTAGTTTCTTGATATTTGGGTTATTGGATGTGGTTTGTTTCCATTGATTTATTCACTTTTTTTTACCTTTTTGGGGCCATTTAGGGCTTACTATATGGTGTGAAGTTCTCACTGTGTTGAAGACCATATGGTGACCCCTAGATGTTTTGTTTTTGGTCGTTTTAACCTGGATATGGGATGTTGTCTCCTTGACATTTACCCCCATTTCCTTTCTTATATCTAGGATATATGGTTGCTAAGTAGAATTCCAAAATATAATTGGTCTTTGAGACTTTCAGGAAATTTACCAAGATTGGAATCAATATTTTTGTAATCCATATGTTGAAAATGTTTGCCATAAACTACACAAACAATTCAAGTACAGTTGCTAGGTAGAATTCAAAAAAAAAATCAGTGGTGTTTGAGACTTTCAGGAAATTTACCAAAATTGGAATCAAATATTTTTGAAATCCAATTCTTGAAAATGTTTTTCCTAAACTACACAAAAATTCTAAGTACAGTTGCTAGATAGAATTCCAAAAATAAGTGGTCTTTGAAACTTTCAGGAAATTTACCAAAATTTGAACCCCCTTTCAGAATCTTAAGTTATCAGAATTTTGTTTTTCACCACACACTTGTCAGAATATAAGTTAATATGCCAAAATTTACAAAAAATATGTGTCTTTGACATTTTCAGGAAATTAACCAAAGTTGGAACCGGAACCAAAATTCCAAAAGCTCATTGCAAATCTATAGACTATATGCAACAATTCTGCATAAAGATTTGATACCTAAATCCCAAAATGTAGGAGGAGTTTGCGTCACATGCCACATGTGTCAAAATCCAAATCTTTGGGTCTTTGTTAAAATTGACATCATGGGGCCTCTTGTTTGCACTAAGACCGATATCAAAAATCCGAAAGCTTATTGCACATGTACAGACTATATGCAACAATTCTACAACAAAATTAAATCCCTAAATCTATAAATGTAGGAGGAGTTTGTGTCACATGCCACATGTGTAAAAATTGACATCATGGGGCCTCTTGTTTGCACGAAGACCAATATCAAAAATCCGAAAGCTTATTGCACATCTACAGACTATTTGCAACAATTCTACAATAAAATTAAATCCCTAAATCCAAAAATGTAGGAGGAGTTTGAGTCACAAGAAAAGTGTGACGGACGGACGGGCGGACGGACAGACGGAATAACAGACGGGTATAACATTTTCCCGAACTTTCTTCGAAAGTGCGGGGATAAATATGATTCCAAATTTGGTAAATGTCCTGCAAGTCTCAAAGACCACTTATATTTTTGGAATTCTACCTAGCAACCATACTAAAATAATTTGTTTAGTTTAATTAATGGATTTCAAAAATATTTGATTCCAATTTCCTGAAAGTCTCAAAGACCACTTATTTTTTGGAATTCTACCTAGCAACCATACTTAAATAGCTTCTTTAATTTAGGACAAGCACTTTCATCAATTGGATTTCAAAAATATTTGATTCCAATTTTGGTATATTTCCTGCAAGTCTCAAAGACCACTTATGCTTGGAATTCTACCTAGCAACCTTATACTAAAATAATTTGTTTAGTTTGGGACAAACATTTTATCTAAAAGGACTTCAAAAATATTTGATTCCAATCTTACTTAGTTTCATGAAAGTCTCAAAGACCACTCAAGTTATTTTTTTGGAATTCTACTTAGCAACCATACTTAAATAACTTCTTTAATTTAGGACAAACACTTTCACCAATTGGATTTCAAAAATATTGATTCCAGTTTTGGTATATTTCCTGAAAGTCTCAAAGACCACTTATTTTTTATTTCTAAATAGTTTGTTTAGTTTAAGACAAATATTTTAATCAATTTCAACCATATATCCTTAAATTATTTTTGTAAAAATAACAACTATCAATAGTTTGATTTCAAAAATATTGATAAAAATTATTCCCAGGGAGGTAAAACAACTGATTTGATCATTTCGGTGTCAAACAGGGAGTGATGGGATAGCTGTCGTTCCGACAACCTCTAGTTTTTAATTAATTAGATTTTTGTTCTTTAAAATCCTGAAAGTAAATGACAACCAGGACTGGCAACCTTGTCCGTCCTTCATTCAGTTCTACTCACCTGATACGCAGCTACAGCCAAGCCTGTTCTGCCTTTATTATCTTGAGAATTAATATTAGCTCCCATCTTTACCAGACGTTTTACAGCAGCCAGTTGCTGCATCATAACGGCATGTGCCAGTGGTTTATAACCTACAATTATTAAAACATCTAATAAATTTTAAGAAACGTAAAGAAGTGTGCATTATCTTTATGGTGATTATGATGTATGCTAATTCACGTATAAAGCCTGTTAAACTTACATAACAGTGTTTTTGTAGAAATTTAAAAGCTAATGGAAATTGCGTTAATTGTCGATGAGACCAATATCCTCAGACAAAATAGCATCATGTGTCTACATAACTGAATGCAAATTATCGTTTGAAGTTTTGCAGTTTTGTTCTGTGCGTCGTGCCAGGACAAAAATCTGTCAAGCCGTTCAAAACATAGACAGTGTAATATGAAATCAAGCTATTAGTATCCTTAATGAAATTTTACAAATTAAGTGAGAACAAAATCTCAAGTCACACGATATGGCAGTTTCAAAACTCATAAAAGAAAATAAATTCCAAAATCCGAAAGACTTTTCTGGCCTTTATTTATCGAGTTACCGTGTCATAACCAACTGCTGATGAGTTTCCGGACACCTTCCCAACATTTGCCCATTTCACCAACCTTGATCATTTGGACGTAATGACAAGTGCAAGACATAAGTGTGACAAATTATGCATAATACACATCAACTGATCTTACACATGTATTTTAATTAAGGATGGAATTACATTTAAATTCGGGTCGTTTCTTACATTTAGTTGATCGTTTAGCTATGCTCATATTGCATTGAATCTTAGAAATCAATGGTTGAACTGAATAATGTAAATTAGAATTGAATCCGGTGAACGTTCACTTTTTGAAAACTTCGAATTATATAAAATCAATAGGCCATAAATCTTTCTCGTAAGCTTCCTGATATTTGATCATATTTGACTCATAGTGTAAATATGGGGAATTGTTTTTGTCCAAGCCCCATCTGCCAGGACTTGTAGTAGAATGTAAACGGGGGAAATAAGTCTTCTATGGAAGATTAAACACCAAATTCAAGTCAATATTTGGAACGTGATGCTTCTTGTGTAGTATTCAATAATTTCAGAAATGTAAAAAGAGCTTCAATTGTTAGACAATAATACCTGATAACAGTTTGTTGTCCTTCAATTTCTACCCACGAAAAATGGGGAGTTTTATATCAATATGCATGTCAAACTGATTCTTGATAGAGTTTAAAATATATCATATTACTTCAAGTGATAATATGTCGTTCGGACATATTTTACATATATCTTATAGTAAACTCTCCCAATTTCAAAAATTCATTGAGCTGTGAACATTGTGTGTAGTATAACAATAGTATCTACCTTCACCATCATCTTGTTCGAGAACACCGGGGTCGCTTTTTACGGCGTGTACCAGTAATTCGATGTTTCCTTGAGCTGCAGCTTTATGTGCCAAACATCTCTCTGCATCAATGTCACATTCTGAAGAACCGTCTGAAAAAAAAAGAGATCCATGATTTTTATCACTAGAATTTGGTTATCATTTATCTAAATTGTCTACTGTCGTCACAATTGAACCGATTACCAATCCGCCTTCTTATGTAGTAATACTTTTTAAATGACACATTCATTTTAAAATGTGTATTTTGGCTAAAAATAAAATTTGATATTTAGACATGTAGAATGTAATGAAAAATTCACTGGAGTATATACATGCAGCGGATAACACAAACTCGGTAGTCTTCACAATATTCATTTCAATCCTTTATCAAATTCGGATTGTTAAGTGAAACGTTAACTACCACTATCGACCAAGTGCGAATCGATGGGATCATTATTAGAGTCTGGCAATAGATTCAATTCCGATAAAGTATAATTATTACTGTTATTTAATCAATAAGGTTTACGACAGTAATAATGACTTTTTCAACAATCGCATATATTGTTTTGACTTTCATCGATTCGCACTTGGTCGATAATGAACTACGGCACCAAAACATATTTCACATACTAAAACACAAACAGTACTTCAGTATCAGCAACACTGGTAAACCACAGACACTGGGCTGGCTAAAAATATGAAACTTACATTGTTTCTTTTAAACTCGTCTAGGTCAGAATTTAAAGGTTTTAACTGGAAATGTTTCACTTTTTTCTTAAATGGAATCAATTAAAATAAACAGTAATGTTTTGTGTTGGGTTTCATTTTTTAAAAAGTTGAACAGAAAATGCAGTTTCAAAACAGTAGATAGTTGACATCAAAAATGAAAATGGCTGATTTGTAACAAAGATGGATAAAAAGTTAATCATATTATTTTAAATTGTCCTTTCAATTCCGTCAAGGTGTTTGATCTGTCTAAAAACTTCAAAGCTTAATGCAGATTTTTGACTATAGGGGATGTCCTTTCAAGTTGAACATTTTAGTGTATCTGAAGTATCTGTGCGTATATTCTATTGCAATTCGTGTTCTTATATACTATTGCAATTCGTGTGCGTATGTTCTATTGTAATTCGAATATTCTACATAACTGAATGTGCGATTCTATAGTCAATATAAGCAAATGTTGAATGCCATTAGCGAAAGATTAAGTGAATAAAGAGTGTGAAACAGTTGTCATGTGGCACTAAAAAAATAATTGTTAACATGATAATCGTGGGCTTTTTCAGGGAACTGTCAACAATAAATGGTTTCAAAAACAAGATGTCGTCTGATATCAATAGTACAAGTTTACCTTTCCTGGATACCTATTGCGAGTGAGAATCGCGGGTTCATAGATTTAGCGCGTTTACCTTTTTTGAACTACTGCGAATGAGTACTTGTTTCTGACTAGCTAGGTTAATTACTCCTCGAAACACTTGCACAGCGTAACAAAGTTTGCTGTTTATTAAGCAACTCCGGTATTTTTTGTTTTGTTTTGTATTTTCAATGCAATTGTCACCATCTGGTCCTGGCATTCCAACATAACTGGAACTTTTGTTTGTTATAACAGTGGCAAGGTTGATGTAGAATTCTACTGTTCTCATAATAGATAAATTAATGTCTTTTATTGTGTACCAAATAGAATTGTCTCATAAGTACGCCTGTGTCGTCCCTTTTTACTTTTGGTCGTTACTGCTGTTTTCATGGATTTGCATAAACAGATATCAGGCAAAAGATGCAGATCAAAAGATTCCCTGTTGTAAATATATATACATGCTGACTTGGTCAAATCTTCGAATGTTTTTTGGTTCTGCCCTAGTGTATTTTGGCTATGTTAACTACCACAAAACTGTCTTTTCTTATTTGTTGCAACCCTTATGATTAATGAATTTCGCAGATATACCAAAAGTGCCATAATAAGGAGAACAGTGTCCTATTGAAATGATAACTGTCTTTGTTGGTTGTACTAAGTTGTAAACCGTAAGTTTGGGTGATATCATGTTAGTTTCTACATTACGGACCAAAACGGTGAAGTTTAGATTTGAAGAATAGTGAAAAATTAAGACATGGACAGAAATAAAACAATTACCTGCCATTTTAACTACATCCGTTCTCAAAGTAAACAGAAGTAGGAGGTTCAGTAATTTACAATGACATAGATTAGACGAGGGTCGGTAAGCTGATCTATGTTATATTTAAATTCGATACATTGAACAATTGATCTTTGTTCCACAAGACGTAAAAGATGTCTTGATATTTAATAAAGTCTCCAAATACCTTTGAGATATTCTGAATTATTCAATTACTTATAAGGTATAAGTAAATAACGGAGACGTTTTTAACCAACCGCCTACCACTGATTGAGTGTGTCATTGGGTAAAAGATTGTGAAAGACACCCTCAAATGGGTTCATTATTTTTAATTATTAGAAAAGTATGTATCAAACAAAAAAATCAAATAACGGTGTAAATAGAAAAGTGTTTTGTATTTAGATTGGTTTATATACTAGGACGTCCTTGGTTTATAAATAGTCTCAGATATAGGAGGAAAATTTCTTTCCTTGACTATTTTGTTCATATTTAGGTGTTCAAAAGAACGGTTATTGCAGTGATATTCATTTTTAGATGAGTTGTTTAACCTTATGTACCAATATATAACAATATTGGTACATATTTTGAGATATTTCTATTTTAAACATTGTCTACTGAGCTTCATACGCGATCCATTTTTAAACTTAATATGAAAAGATGATAAAAAACAACAGGCAAATTGGATCGTTGAAAAGAATGACAACACAGTACAGACCTGTAATAAATCTCAATCCTCACCGATAACCATCCAAAAATTACTGTTGTATATTATTACAATTAAATTGGCCCCTAATATTACTATATGAACCTGATAATTCAATGGACGGAATCGGAATGAATAAAACAGCTAGTGTTTGTTGTTCTAAGAGTTAGCTGTCTCATAACTGTTCAACCAAATTCTCCTTCAGCATATCAATTTTCCGAAAGCATAAATAAAATCTTCTCCAAAACTTCTTTTATATGTCATCTGTTTTATATACACTTTTATAATGATTAAAATCAATTCAAATGCATTTTCATAATGGAAGTTAAAAGATTCAGCCAGTGAACTCGTTGCTTGAATGCCACTTTGACATTTTTTGTAGGTTTTGACAAGTATTGTATTAAGCATCTCCAGAACCGAAGTAAACTAACTACCATTTAGTAGGGCAAAGGTTTACACTTGAAACAAAAAAAGTTGATTTTGGTTCCAAGTGTTCTTCTTTCAAAATATTGAGAAATTGAGTAAATGGACATAAATAGCTATTTATAGCCATGTCCGATTGCAGAAAACATATCAGTGTGCATTTATTAATTTTATTCCGAGGAAGTGCATGTGCCAGAGACCACCTTACTCGATTTTTGACATTTGAGCACATCAGGAAACAATTTCAAAGAGGTACAAGATACTAATATAAAAAACCATGGTGTCTCTACTCTGGTTTGTTGTAAATAAAAACATTCATTGTCTTTAATTTTCGAGTCCGTTTATGTTACACAGGAATTGACCTGCTTTGATTGTTGATTATTGCAAATTACGATTTGAAATGATAAATTCTTCTGAAACCAAAAATTGATTAAAATATACAGCTTTCTGTTTGACTTCGCTGTTTACGGTCTGCGTTAAAACAAAGACTCACAAGAGAGCCATAACTTCTGATATTGCCATATAACACAATTAATGATACATTGATACGGATCTATTATTAATATAACACCAATACTTATTTGTATATATAAAGTGTCCTAATATTTTATTCAATAACGCAAATGTGTACGTTTCTATTTGACATCACAGAGAATGGAAGGCCTCATAAACAAATTACAAAACTAAGGAAAATCAAAATATCAATGTCGTCACAATTCAAAAATAATTCTTACCAGTATCGTGTTCCACTGAATCTGACGGGAAGTCCATTAGTCTTCATGGTACAAATTCACTGATTTATTTTTATTTGTTATGGAACCATACCAGGTAACAAAATCAATATCAGAGTTTTACTAACCGTTTCATTGAAGCAAAATTCGCCACAATCTTCGATAGAACATTTAACGAATGGTATTGATGATATCATATGATTACGTATCAAACAAAGTAGTGTTTGTAATCAGCAAGATAATCAATCAACACAGGACTACTTATCATCTGTCGGGGTAATTATAGGGTATCCTACAAGCAAGGGGAAGGACTTGGTACATCACATTTTGGTGTTAACGGGTTTGCTTTTTTAATCAGTGTTGTTCGAGGCAATAAGAGATAAAACTTGTTTCAAAATGAAGCTTAGTCTTCATAGTTGAAGACAACACTAATACATGTCCCAGTTCCGCATGTGATCATGTGAGTGGCGACCCAAATAGAAAGCAAAACGCAAACAAAAACCAGAAAAACCCAAATCTTGTATTGAGTGTAAGGTTCTCCTTCTTCTTCCGGATATGATACATAAAAGGGTTTGAAAACAGCCTGTACGTCTACTCCATCAAGATGGTGGTCTCGAGCCTGGCCTATAAACAGTCTAGTGATGGAACATTGACTGCTTCAACTGGTAATGAGTTCCACAGCAACCAAAACAGCACAAATTTCAATTCAATTCAATCCAATTCAAAATATTTTATTGAATAAAGGTATATATGGCAATATACAAACAAGGTTCAAGAGGATTGCACATCAGGCTAGGCCTGTTTAAGTGCTCCCCTAATATAACAAGAATTATGTTTTCAACTGACCAGGTAGTTTCAGAGAAGATATCCCAATAGGGTCCAATATAAAGTCTAATGCAAATCCAAGTTTTCTGCTGGATGAGGTGAAGACTCGTCAGACAACTTCCATCATGAAGATAAAATTTAGTCCTTGACAATCTGAACAAACTTAAACTCCATCTCATGTTATTTTAAATATAGGACAAAGTATATAAAATCCTGGAAGTTTTACAAATAAAGGACAATAACTCTGATATGGGTATTCAGATTTTCTTTAAACTTTCCAGGTGAGCAGATCTTAATAAATTGATTTTTTTTACAATTTATACTTGACCACTGTCTGTTATCGTTTATCTTTAATGAAAAATAAAAAAAAAACATTTTATGGAAAAGGGGCATTTTTCAAATTACAGGTAGGTAGGTCTTGTCATGCTTGGACTCCTATGACAAAATTTTGATTCAAGATACCCTGGTTATGTTTCAGACCACGTTTTATTAAAATTGGCTCAGTGGTTTTAGAGGACTAGATTTTTTTAAAAGGCTTACGATGGTCTGATGTATGAAGTACAACAGGGGACTGACGCTGATGATTGCCATGGTATGGCAATTGCTCACATGCTAAATGTGTATGGCCAGATCTTTGCCAAAAACTGCAATTTTTCAATACTCCTATGTTCTGAGAATTGCTGACAATAAAAAGTTTCATAATCCTAAAAAAGCAANCACAGGACTATTGTGGCCAAGTTTGGTTTCAATTGGCCCAGTAGTTTCAGAGGAGAAGATCTTTGAATGAAAAGTTTACGCCGGACGGACGACGGACGACGGATGGACGGACAACGGACGAAAAGTGATGGCAAAAGCTCACCATGGCTATAGCCAGGTGAGCTAAAAAGCAAGCACATGATGATGTTTGGCTTTAATCTGACACAGAGTGATCCAAGTTAATATCCAGGGATAAATTTTATTAAAATGCGAGTCTCTTTCTAGCCACTGCAACCTTGACCTTATGGGTAGCACCCTAAATAATTAAGTTCTGACTAGTGTGATAACTGGGACTAATATAACTGTTATATTAGTCCCAGGTGATAAGTAAGCAGATTACCAAGTTTGGTTATGACCTGATAAAGGATACTCAAGTTGTCATCCAGGATCTAAATTTTCTTGAAATTGTAGTTATTTTAACCACAGTGATCTTGACCTTCTTGATACTGTCTCATGTTTTAAGAACATATGTGAACAAGTTTGATTTTGATCTGATAAGGGATAATATATTCATCGTGTGGAAACAAAGCTTTCTTGAAATTTTAGTACATGCACATTTTTAGCCACTGTGACCTTGAACTTTAGTAAAGCAACACTGAAACAGATTTCTGTCTCATAAGATATGTAAGCATGTGATAAAGTTCAATTTTGATCTGATGAAGGATACTCAATTTATCATCTGGAAACCAAAATTTCTTCAAACTTTACTAAATTTGAAACTTGAACCTTGACCTTAGGGTATCAACCCCAACCCAGTAGGGTTCTCTCTCTTAAGATTTGTAAGCATGTGAGTTTTGATGTGATGTGATTATAGATAGCCACGTTATTATCCAAACAAGAGGCTCTCAAGAGCCTGTATCGCTCACCTGGGTCATGGCTGACACAATAAGTCAAAATAATC
>MJUU01067281.1:0-39463 GCA_002080025.1 Modiolus philippinarum | reverse complement strand
TTCTGTTTTCATACTCCCAGTGCTAACAATTTTGACTACATTTTGATTATCTGTGTATAATTTTACATGTTTCTTGTCAAGTTTTAAACTTAATGAATTAAATGCATACTCAACAGCCTTCAATTCCCTAAAAGTCGAACTTTGTTGTTTTTCATAATTATCAAACATAACATGGACAACTTGATTTTCTTCCTGTAGTAATACACCTGTTGCAGCGTAATTACTATCATCAGTAAACAAAATACGTTCAATTGATTTGTATGCTGTAGAAATTGATTTAAAAGGTAATTGAACCAAAACATCAACTCGTTCAAAGCGCTTGGGGATATGTTAATCTTATGATCCCAATTCACACGATTTAGAATACACCAATGTAAGTTTCTTGTCATTTCCTAAAGCAAACGACATTGAAATTATTAGGCCTACAACTGATGCAATTTTTCTAACCGTAAGATTATCTGAAGGTAGTAAAATGTACGCAGTTTTTCTTTTAAATGTAAAATTTTTGTCTCTAGAATTTCAATACTACCGTTTTCTAAATCCCATGTGAAACCGAGCCACTCCAACCTCTGGGTTGGCTCCCATACACTTTTTTGATCATTTACGACAAAACCTGCAGAAACCAGATCTTTCCTCATGAACTTTGAGATTTTTTGACAATTAATTTTGTCGTGACAGCACCAACCATCATCCAGATAGACAATTACTGGGTATGAAAGTGTTCTCCAATATTTTACAACTTCCCTCATAAGCTTTGTAAATAAATAAGGGGCTGAGGTGAGACCAAAAGGCAAGACAGAAAAAACAAAGTATTTTGTTCGACCTTTAAATGTCCAAGAAAACCCCAAATACTTTCTAAATACATGTAGTTCATTAATGTCGATATGATGATATCCGGACCGTAAGTCGAATTTTACCATGAAATTTCCCTTTTTTATATAATTTAATGCTTCTTTAGTACCTTCGAATTTTATTTTCTGTTTTTCAACAAAAGCATTAACATGTCTTAAATCTAGGATAAGCCTTTTTTTACCATTTTTGTTGACTGAAACCGAAAGAGGATTAACACAAAAGGGGATATTTAATTGTTCAACAACACAACCCGATTCTAACAATTCATTTATTGCAGATTCTACAAACTCACTATTCTTAATAGCGGACGCATTGTATTTTAATATAACACGATTAGGTTGTTCCGAAAATGGGATTTTATAACCATTTTTTATAACACTTAAAATGAAGGAATTAGCTTGAATAGTACTCTCCCAAAACTCTGAATGTGATTTTAATCTACCCTTTACAGATTTTGAACCACTTTTTAACTCAAATTTTTCTGAATATTCAAAAGAATCAAATAACTCATACTCAACTTCATCTTCTCTTGGTTTACTGACTGGTTGGGGGGTTGTCTGGTTGAACAGAAACTGTGGCGCTTGGTGCTTTTCTTGGCGCATATTGTCTAAATTTGTACGGACACTGTCTAGCGAAATGTCCTGGAAGAAACACGCTCCTGCTTGAAATGTGGGCTGGTTGTTTTTGGCTGATGTGTTTTCTGGTTGGCGACGTAAAAATCCCCGGCCGGCTGTAGGAATAGGACGATCATATGGCTTAGTGCGTTTTCTTGTTGCCCTATTAATGGCTGCCCTGAGCTTGACTGCGTCCTCGTTATCATCAGCAAGAGGAGGAATAGAGTACTCCTTGACCACATCCCATCCATGGCGATCAGCTATTTTAATAATTTTATTCCTCTGAGTAAACTCACTTACTTCAGATTTGATAATGAGCTCTGCTGCTTCAAGATCCTTGGACTGAATACACTCCAAAATTTCAGAAAGTTTATTGGAACGTTCCGAGTTAAACTTGAACTGGACCTTGTTTCCTTCCCGTCTACTGGTTGAACAGTGGATTTAGGTAGCTGAGAAAAACGAGCGTCGATGTACTGCATAAAACTATCACTCTGTCGTTTCAGTGCAGAATCTATGGATGAATTTAACAGGCTTACTTGGTCCACGTTTAATAAATCATGTCTGCGTGGTACGTCTTTTGAAGAGCCTTGTGTAATATCATCTGCGCTGTCATCTCTGTCGGACATCTTAATCAACGTAACGTTGTAGCGAGACTCGATAAAGACATATAAACTATAAGGTATATATACCCAAAGGAGCATGAATAGCACGGGTGTCACAAGCGGGTAGTAGGTACCCTTATGTAAAACTAAAAGATACCGTAAATGTTCTAATAACGAAAAGAAATACATTTCGTTTCAGCACCGTGGGTTGGTGAATATCTTCGGGGACTAACAGTCAACCAGCAGAGGCATCGACTCAGTGTTAATAAATAACTTAATACCGTACGTACTGTGATTCCAGATTCTGCATATGCGCGTTTTACAACTTATTTCTTCAGTGCAAATAAAATCTAAACGTTTGGAAGACCACAAACCCAAAGATGTATAAAACTGATAGAGAACAAATAGCCAATATGATCTAAATGTTAAGCCAAAATCAGCTAAGGACAGAGCTTTGCATGAGGGAGATACTTATTAGTTTTGCATTTTGCAAATGCATATACTTTTGCATTTTCTCCAATTATTTATTTTTCTATTTTTTATCTTCTTAAATAGGCTACGTAAACATTCCACAACTTTTTTTTTTGCTTCTGTTGAAAAATATTAACTTTTTTCCAAGAATACATTACCTAATTGTTTTCTATTAACCAATTGCAATGATTGATAACTTGTAATCATCTTTTTATCGTGATGAATGTTCATTATACTTTTGATTGTCAATTATTTGTTAGATTACTTTCGTTAATGTTTTTATTTGTCAATTTCGTATCAATTACTTAACATACGGTATGCAAAGAGTAATTAATTATTTCTTTGTAGTATATGTATTGAAAGACTTATTATAGAAATATTCTGTTTTATTATTTCGTATATAAACAATTTAAGGATATTGAGTAGATGCACACGAGACAAATTCTCAACAAATAAATGGTAAACAAACAATGGAAGAACGCTTTATTGCTGTTCAAAATCTTGAAGTCACATTGAGGCCTTCAACAACGAGCCTACTGAAATATAGAATTTTTCTTGACCACTCCCTTCGGGAAGTTTTGAAGTTTATTTCTCGTAGTGCGACAGTGTTTTACCAGCAGACTAGGTTCCTTGAGCTAGCGGGCAGATTAGCGACGAGTACACCTTGACCCGTCTTTGAAAATTAATTTTATACATTAAGCCATGAACTGGACCAAACACAATTAATACATGATTAAACAAATTTGTTATCTACTGTCAGCACATGATCAAGGGCTGCCATGATTTGTACAGTATTTACAAACAACGGTCATCATTCTGTCAAATTCGAAATCAATGAATCATTGAAAAATCTCGACCTGAATGACATTTATCGCCATAATTCAAAGAACGTTACATCCATCATTACAGTGGTAAGGGTTAAGAGGAGAAGAGTGGATCAAAACCTTTGGTAAAAGAAGATGATTGAAATACATTTATTTGTATACTGTATTTTCATGTATATTCACAGACTATAAAAAACTCTGCAACATTCCTTTCTGAGACACTGTCTCTGGTTTTAACAGTGAGGTATAACGGTGAAGGATTTTATTTGCTTTGTGCCACCAAATCAAGTTCCCCCCCCCCCAAAAAAATGAGTTACATGATAAGCAAGACTTTTCTTGACAGGTAAGTTGTATATTATATTGATAAATATTTACATTTTACCAATTTACCAGAATCAAAGCAAAGCGAAATGATACCTTCATATCTAATAGTATTTGTTCATGAGACAATTTCTCATATGAATATACTATCATACTTTCAAATATAGGCATTTATTATTTTTCTTTAATTTTCCAAAGGTTGATCTGACCACCTGTTTGTGGTGCCCACAGCTAGCTCAGTTTAAAATGCCAAGTTTTCTTACAGTCGACTTGATGAGCTGTGCTTGTCTTTATGTTGTATCTCTTTGGAAGCTTAGGACGCTCCATGGTGCTGTTGTCGGGCAACGGATGACAATGGTTTTAAGAGCACTTTATCAGTTTAATTTATGTTTGTTTACGATCTCGCATCCATGACCAAAAAAGATAAGGATGTGGCATTTTTTCCACAATTAACTAAGATCTCCTCCTCTGAATCTACTGGGCCAATTGGAACGAAACTTGGTCAAAATGGTCCGTTTTTTTGCAAGATTCATATACAGTTTATTTACAAATCCTGCGATACAGCGAACTCCCCTTCCACCCCAGGGTTGCTTAAAGGGGTTCCCGGATTTCTTACACCCTTCATACCCAGGGTATATATGAAGACTGAAAAAAACTCCCTTTCATATTGTAATTTCACACGTAATTGTGATAACTAAAAACATTCGTTTAGTTTGCACGTACCAACTACATACACTTCGGCAAATCAATTTTTTTAATCAATAACTATCCTGCCGATCAATTCATGCTATTTTTAAACACCCTGGCTTATTTCACACATCGTTGATTTTGGTCCTTATAGCCCCTTTTTAAAAAAAAATGTCTGTCCAGAATATTTCACGTGACAGGAACAAGATGGCAGCGAAATTTTAGCTCCGATAGAACTTGGATCTAATCCAGTGAAATCCGCCGTATTTTTTTAGTTTTGTGTAAATATTCAATGAAGATGAGTTAGGAAGGATATTTAGCTTTACTATTGTGTATATATTTTTTGGAACTTTTGTCGTATTTTTGATTTATGGGAAATGTAGAGAAACTTTGTACGTTGACATTCAAAATGGCATGTCTCTGCTGAGAAAATTGTACGACAACTATAAACTATTATATAACCGTTATAAAAGGGTGAACATTAACAAAAAAGTTTTTATATTGAGTGACAGTAAAGGTCTGACATTGAGTAACTTTATTCCGAATCATCTGAAAAGTAACTTGGAATTTGTAGCCAAGAATGCGGGAACTGCCGTGGACAAAAAGTTGATAGACAACCTATTGGAGAAAGTGAAAGGGACCTGGGAGCCAATCGTGATTATATGACTAAAGACAACTGTGAATTAACAGCTAAAACAGGAAAGTATATTAGTATAAGAAACTTTAATTTTAAGTACCAAAAATGTAGAATTCATACTAGATAGTTATAGAGCACTGAAGTTGAGAATCAAACGTGCAAATTTTAATGCCACAGTAGTTTTTCTGGAATGCCCATATTATTCTATATATGAATACAACAAGCATAGTGAGACCAAAGCCACAAAAGTTGACATAAACAATATTAAACTTGTGCCAGTGAAAGGGAAGTCACTCCAGATCAGAAAACGTACAACATATCCATCGTTAGTTGTACACAAATATAAAAAAAAAACAGAGAATAGTAACAAGTAAGACTAAATAATGAACTGTGTGATTTAGTAGACTATTTTAATCGGCAATTGAAACTGTTAAATATTTTAACACTCCTAGAATATCTCAGGATTTGATAATTCAAGAAAGGGGAAACATCTGGCAAAGACAGTATATATAAAGAAATATGCACAAGTATATACCGATAGAATAGACCCTTGTGAAATAGTTGCCAAATTATGGCTCTATAAGTTTATAGAAGTTATCATTGAAGTTAATTAGACATTATTAAGCTGTTGGCAATAGAGCAGAGAAGCTCTGCTAAAAATATTCAACAGTAAGTTTAGATTTAGGCTGTACATATATTTAATTATTACACTTCCTGTAAGAAAGTTCTTTTATAGTAAAACAGTTTTATTTTCGCATAGTTTTTTAAAGAAATTGCATTGACTCACTATTGCAATAGTAAGCACTGCTGTTGTGAAGACTATTGATTTCTACGTCAATCATCATCAATCATGGCGGAGTTTTGATCTATCTGACTAATGGGCGGTATTATCCCGTGATCACCTGTCATATAATCGAGTTCCTAATCATCATTTGAAGTTATACACAGAAAAGAGTATAGTCTCTACAGTGCTAAGATTTGTTTTTTATTTTGGCACTTAAATTGTTGAATTGTCATACAGTGAAACATTTTAAGCACAAAAAAGAAAAAAAAATTGTCAATATGGCTTTTTAAAATAGTCAACATTCAGTATAATAATAATATTAATGTTGTGTTTTACATTGACTATGGAAAATAGTAGCCAGGGTGATGGACAATAGTGCACTCCCCCTTCGGGTTGTGCACTATTGTCGATCACCCTGGCTACTATTTTCACATAGTCAATGTAAAACACGACATTATTATATAAATATTAGCAGAGAAGCTCTGCTTTTCACAGTAATATATATAGTTGATGAGACACTATTTAAGCTGTGGGTACTAGAGATTTATTTCTAGCAGAGACACTCTGCTAAAAAATTAGATAGTAAGTCTAGATTTAAACTGTACATATATTTAAATATTAGCAAATAATACAGTTGTATATAAATATAAAATCTGACTAGAGTTGCAGGGACGCCCTGCTTTTTCTAAACAATACTAGTACGAAATTTGCAAGGAAGCCTTGCAAATATAGTTTAAAAACTGAATAATTAAGAGGGAAGCATAAATTGCTAAATGCATGAAAGCCTTGCATTCATTTCAAATGTTAAATAAATTATACTAAAGATTTTTGCAAAGAAGCTTTGCACTCTTTTTTAATCATTGCAGGGACGCCTCAACAATCTTGAACCGATACAACATGATAGTAACTTCGGTATTTAGTTATTGCAAGGAAGCCAACTAGATTTGGAAAACTACAACTCGAAAGGAGATAAAACAGATAGCCCTGAATATAAATTTGTAGAGACCATACAAGATTGCTTCCTATTTCAACACATTACAAAGCCAACGAGATGGAGAGGCACACAAACACCGAATGTTTTAGATCTTATCCTCACAAATGAAGAATACATTATTAGCAATATTGAATTTTCAAGTCCCTAGGGAAGAGCGACCATTGCGTACTGTCATTTGACTTCAATTGCTATACTATTTCATTGATTTGAAAAGAAGACATGTTAAGCTAAATAACTGAGGTCGGTATCAAACTTTTAGAGAGTGTCTGGATAACACAAATTGGGAAGAAGTACTAATGACGAAATACAATAGATGAAAATTGGAACAAATTTAAAGACATTGTTAAAAATCTTGAAAAAGAACATATACAAAAACAACATATGAAGCAGGTAGGCAATGGAAATGCATTTCCCATGGATGAAAAAACTGGGGAAAAAATAAGAGAGAAAAACAGGCTTTCCAAAAAAGCAACACAAAGTCGTGATCTAGAAATTAGAAAGTAATATAACCGAGTAAGAAATCAGGTCAAAAGTAATGTCAACAGATTAAAGGAAAAATATGGAAAGGATCCAGCACAAAGGGCGAAAGAGAATCCAAAAGCATATGGAAGTCCAAAACAAAAACTAGGGATGGCATCGGAAATCTTCACACAGACTTGTCTGACTTGAAGTCACCTAAAACAGATATAACATTATATTTTAATATTTTAACATTTTTTGAAATTATGGATTTCCTTTGTTTNTTGG
Organism: Modiolus philippinarum; assembly: GCA_002080025.1. NCBI lineage: Eukaryota > Metazoa > Mollusca > Bivalvia > Mytilida > Modiolidae > Modiolus > Modiolus philippinarum. Next base: position 31,930 of record MJUU01067281.1, on the reverse strand, counting down.
AGTTAACATATGTGTTATGGTCTCATGTTCATTTACTCCATATCCTTTCATAAAATATAGACGGAGAAAAGGCCAACATTTTGTCAAAGTATTTTGCCAGTGTTTTTGCCACGAAGCCAACCGGGAATATACCAAAAAAGAAATCCAATAGAAAAATCATACTCACAGAAGAAGGCGTATTAAAGGTACTGAAAACCCTGAAAATTGACAAATCCCCGAGGCCAGGTGAATTACACCCACGAATCTTAAAAGAAATATCCAGTTCCATCACCAAATCACAGTATATAATATTCAAACAATCATTAGACAAAGGTATATTACCCTCAGAATGGAAGATTGCTAATGTTAGTGCCATATTTAAGAAAGATAACAAATCACTGGCGAGTAACTATCGACCAGTAAGCTTTACGTCAGTGGTATGTAAAACTATGGAGAAGTTAATAAGAGACAACATAATAAATGATATGAAAAACCCACAAATTATTTTCAACAAAACAATATGGTTTTATTTCTGGTCGTTCAACAACATTACAACTGTTAGAAGTACTGGACAAATGGACCGAAGCCTTAGACAATGGTCATTGCATTGATTGCATTTAAGGCTTTCGACAAGGTGCCACATAAGAGACTGATAGAAAAAATCCAAAGTTACGGTATGAAAGGTCCAGTACTAGATTGGTTAACAGATTTCCAAAAAAATAGGTCACAAAAAGTAATGGTAAATGGTACTACCTCGGAATGGGAAGATGTGACTTCTGGCATACCTCAAGGATCAGTCCTGGGCCCAGTTCTCTTTGTCATATACATTAATGACCTCCCAGACATAGTAAAGTCTGACGCCTACTTTTTTGAAGATGACACAAAAATATTTAGAATAATTACAGAACAAAATGACAAGGAAATATTACAAAAAGACTTCGAACATTTGGAAGAATGGAGTGATAAATGGCTACTTAAATTCCACCCTGAAAAGTGAAAGCATATGAAAATCAGTAACAGAAACAATGAAGATGTAAATAAATATAAGTTAGCTGGACAGGAAATTGATAATGTGACTCAAGAGAAGGATATAGGAGTAATTATAGACTCCGAACTGACATTTGAAAAAAGTAAACAAGGCCACATCAATATTTGCAGCTATGAGAAGAACATTTAAATATCTTGATAAAAGGTCTTTTTTGATTATATATAAAACTCTAGTCAGAACACATCTAGCCTATGCAAGCTCTGTCTGGGCACCATACAAGATTAAGCATATTGAAAAATAAGAAAGTGTCCAAAAAAAGAATCACCAAACAAATACTAGATTTCAAAAGTTTGACATACCCCGAGAGGCTAAAACAATTGGAATTGCCAACATTATCATATAAACGACTAAGAGGGGACATAATTGAGGTATATAAAATTGTAAATGGTTGCTACGACAGAGAAACAAATACTTTCCTAAAATTAATGAATGAAACAGGGTTGTGAGTCAGCAACAGAATAAATTCTAACAAAATAGTATACCAAAGAGCAAATTTGATTATAAGGAAACTCTCATTTGCTGTACGGGTAGCCAAATACTGGAATAAAACAACGGCAGTAGAATACCGAAGGAACAAAGGGGTGATATTCACAAAAATCGAAGTCCAAAGACAGGGCAAAAACGAGAACACAGAAAACAATGACGTTAGACACAAAAACAATGACGCCAGACAGACACAAAGCACAGAACCAGAAACCACAACATTCAGAACAAAGACACTCACAGTGTGAACTCCAGTGAAACTGAGAGTGACATCAGGTGCTCCGGAAGGGTAAGCATGTCCTGCTCTGTTAACAGCACCCGTCACACTGTGAGTGATTCAATCCGGGAAAATGTCAAAGTCGGTAGTCAAATCCGGGAAGACGTGAATCTAGCTGAAAATGTGTACTTTCATTTGGGATACTGACACGTCATATCTTTCAATGATGCTATAGTGACGACCATAGAATTTCTTGAGGGATGAAATTAACAAAGGTTGAACAAATCCCTGACTAAGCAGCTTTTGGGACAGTGTTTTTGCTCTGTTCAAAAAATCACTGTACAAACTACAAGCTCGACAGTAACGAATCAACTGTGAAATGTACACTCCATAGGCTGGAGAGGTATCATCACGCTTGTCATATAGCTTAGATTTCAAACGTCCATCTTCGTCAATATACAATAAAAGATCTAAGTACGAAGCTGAATTAGGTGTTTCAGTTGTTTCTTTAATTTCAAGCTCATTTGGATAGATCTGATGTAAAAAATCCTTAAATTTAGGATTATTAAGAGAAAGCACATCGTCTATGTAGAGGAAGCTGAAATTAAAGGACTGGGCTAAATGTTTTTGTTTTCTTTGAATAAGCCCTTGTAAAAACTTGGCCTCGTACGAGTAGAGGGAAAGGTCGGCTAAAAGCGGCGCACAGTTTGTTCCCATAGGAATCCCTATTGTCTGTTGGAAAACACGACCTCCAAATTCGACAAAAATATTGTCGATCAAAAATTTTAACATTTTGATTACGTCAGTCCCGGTGTACTTCTTATTTGAATCGGTATGGTTCTTAACAAAATATGTCTTGTCTTTCCCTACAACTAAATAGGTGTATCTGCGTTCTCCATTTTTTGTGCAGAAACATTGATGTATTAAATCTGCAATTACTGTTTTCAGTTTATTGTGTGGCTGAATAAATTACCAGATAAAGTAATAAACGCACCATCTTTAAACTCCTCCAAAAACAGATTGGACAAACACTGGAAAAAGCAAGACTTGTATTATGACAACTATAGAGTGGGAATAAACTTTGACCGTCACGTGACAAACCAATATCAAAGTAATATAATCGAAGAGTCTGGCGAAGAGGACCTATAAGTCCTAGGATGGAAAATCACCAAAAGTAACCATAAGTAAGTTACATAAGTATGTTTATATCATATCATACGCGGTGTTAATATGGGAAAGCATTCAAATATTTTCTTTTCTGAAACCACTGCGGCAATTGGAACCAAACTTGGTCACAATAGTCCTTGGGTGATCCTGTTTAAAAATTGTGTCCAGCAAGTCCGCACTTCATCAAAAATAGCCGCGAGCGGGGAACTTTGTCGAAAATTGGACAGTATTGCAAAAATCTTCTCCTCTGAAAATACTGTGCCAATTGGAAATAAACTTAGTCCCAATGGTCCTTAGGTGGCTCCTTTTTAAAAATGTGTTGGGCAAGTCCACATCATATCCAAGATGGCCGCTAGTGGGGAACGTGGTTTCAACATTGGACCCTATAGGGAAACATATTCAAAGATTTTCTCATGGCCAATTGGAATCATACTTGATCACAATGGTCCTTACTTGGTCCCCTTCAAAATATGTGTCTGGCATGTCCGCATAGCATCCAAGATGGCGGTCAGCGGGGAACATTGTTTAACCTTGGACCCCATGGAATATCATTCAAAAATTTCCTCTAAAAATACTAGGCCAATTGGAACCAAGGTGAGGCCGTACGCGTACGGTCGGACCATATGAGTATACGCGTATGGTCTGGAACATAGAACAAAGGGTCTTTGCCGATTCAAAAAAATTGTTGTATGACGTTTTAAATCCACATTTTTTTTTCAAAATCTATTTAAAAGGGAAAAATAGGCGTGCAGTGTCCTTTATTGTATTTCAGTAGTATATTTGTCACATTTTGGGGTGCTATTCACAAAAGCAAGTTTGTACAATAATGGGCATGAATTTTGCTCCTCTATTGGAATATTTTTTCTTATACTTCTACGAGACTGAATTTCTTCAGCAACAATTTAAGGATCATAAAATTAAAGATTCTAGATCCTTCAATCTCACTAATAGATACATTATTGATGTTCTTTCCATTGATAAAGTACTATTATCTGTTGCTAAATGGATCCGAAGAATATATCCCCCAGAATTGGATGTGAATGAAACAACAGAAACTGCTGGATCTACTTTCTGGAATTACATCTCGAGTGTGACTAAATGATCATCTCATTACTAAATTAACGACGATAGGACGACTTTAATTACAAAATTATCAATGTCCCTGACATGAGCAGTAATATTATAACTTCTTCCACTTGCTGAGTGTATGTTTCACAATTAATTTGTTATGCCAGAGCTAGCATCAATTATCCAGACTTTTTCATTACGCATAGTTATCTTCATGACCGCCTTATTAATAAAGAAAAATTGTGTCTCATATAATCATTTCTAAAACAAAAGTTACATTATATATATATAAGTCTCTTGTGGAAAAAATCAAAATTTTGCTCCGAACTGTGATTCAAGATTCATGTTTTACTTAGTATTAGGGTGAGCATTTTTTTTCACCGTCTGCGACCTTTCAAAAGCAAAGGACAAAAAGACAAAACAGGGGCAAACCCACCGGAAAAATTGTCAACTGACTAGGCACAGGCATTACAAAGAAATGGTGGGTTAATCCGGATTATTATATAGAGGATGGTGAAAGAATAAAATTTCTCGGTTAAATAAAAGTGAAAATTAACTGTGCAATTATTTTCCATAATTTCACTCTAGGAAGTGACGTCATAAAAGACGTCTTCAATGTTGTTGTTAAGTAAACGACTCAGCGGATTAATATCGAAAACTCATGATCAAAAAAACACTGTAATTCACATATACGCTCCGCGCATTCGTGAATGACTGCGTTTTTCGATCATTCGTTGAATATTTTGCGATAATCAGAATCTTGGATTAGTTATAGTATTATTAATGGTGCGTCAATTCTCCATTTCAACTGGGTTAGTGACCTGCTGCAACTCAAAAGAAATTGCTTTGTCGCAGACAGCAAGAAGAATGGTTAATCTTGGCACCAAGAAAAAAATGAATCTTAGACATATTTATTCGTAAAAAAGTAATCAATACAAAACCATTTTTATATGCGTTTAACTATTACCTCATGTTTGTGAGACTTACTTTGACTTATAATAATAACTCTAATGCAAAGTTTTGATTGGTCAAAACTGACCTTCAATTCACCATCTACACACCTGTGACAAGCAGATTCCCTGTTTAGTCTGGTTCTTAATATTGTTACAAATTCACGAGTTAAAAATAGAACATGAAATTGATTTGTTGCATTTGAATCGCAATAACAGTACATTATTTGAATACCCGAGGGCGTCAATCTTGATTTGACGGTCGAAATATCCGTTTATAGGCTCCGCTATGCGTTGCCTATAAACTGCATTTTGACCGTCAAATCTTCGATTGACGCCCTCGGGTATTCAAATAATGTACTGTTATTGCTTAAATAACTTTTAAATAACAAATCAATCAATGAACTTGTTACACTTTAAAATATCACATAATTTTTTCAGTTCACAAAGCATATACCTTATTAGAGGTTTCTGGATAAGCAACTTACTTTAACTTAATTACGTACTTAAACGTAATGTATTTAAACATGTTTGGATTACATCCCTTTCACCATTTTTTCTAACTAGGTGAGGGAAAAATAAACGCCTTTGGGAAGTCATACCATGAGAATAAAAATTATTTCAAATGACGCATAATTTGCATTGGTTTAATTTTATTTGTTCATATTTTTCCTCTTCGATTATTTGTAAATTTATTTTATTTGGAGTGCATAAAGTTGTCTTGCAATGATTTTTAAAAACGTTTTCATTATTGGAACAATTTAAAAGTCAGTCAGTATGTTTTGAATTTGTTTCAATTATATTCTGTGTAATAAAATTATTGCTGGCTTGTCTATTTAGACCCTTTTGGTTATTTGTTCTCTATCAGCTGTTACACGTTTTTTGGTTAATGGACTTCCAAATGTTGTGGTTTTATCTGCACTGATGAGACATAAGTTGTCGAAATGCGTATATGCAGAAAATGAATTAACAGTAACTTCAGTATTTTGTTCTTGATTACCACTGGGCTGATGCCTCTGTTGGTGGACTGTTAGTCCCCGAGGGTATTCACCAACCCAGTAGTCAGTACTTCGGTACTGACCCGAAAACCGATTTTATTGAAATTTGCAATATCTAAATTTTACAAAATTTTGTTTGAAACTAATGAGTATCTCCCTCATGCATAGCTCTGTCCTTAGCTGAATTTTGGCTTTTCTATTTAGACCCCTTTGGTTATTTGTTTTCTATCAGCTGTTACACGTTTTTCGGTTAATGGACTTCCAAATGTTTTGGTTTTATCTGCACTGATGAGACATGAAGTTGTCGAAATGCGTATACTAAGTATGCAGAAAATGAATTAACAGTAACTTCGGTATTTTGTTCTTGTTTTGATTTGCATCTTTAAAATACAGTATATTGCATTGAGGGTCATCTTAATGGTGTATAAATCTGTTAGCCAGCATAATATAAGAGACCACAAAAATGTAAATACTAGTTCCTGTTGTCTACAAAAAATTTGGGTAAGCAATTGTCTTTCAATATGTAAACAGCACCGCGGAAAATCATGGCAAAAGATAACAGTGTTTTAGTTTCGCTCTGCTGAAATTGGTGATCTTAAAACTATAGTGCAGGATTCGGGAACACAAGAGAGAAGCACTAGATCTTGTATTGGCCATCTAAACTAATACTCCTGGACAGCCCATTATCCTGTGCCTTTTGTAAAAAAAAAATACTAATACAAATTATAGCTCTGATTTAAATTGATAATTAATTACATTGTAGCATTGTTAATATGATTCTGTGCCAAACTATGTCACTAAGGAAGTATGCCGAAATTTGGACTTTTAGTTGACCGATTTTTTTTATTTATCGTAGTAACAAATGGATTTAACCCTCATGCTTTTCCCTTTTTAAGTTGCTATTGTACTTTCAGGTTGATTGTAGGAATCTGACCGTTACATGTATGCTTTAAAATTGTTTCTTGTGAATTTAGCCGGTACCATGAAACTGAGAGTGCAGGGGTGGCACCAAACGGAACAAAAATGATAGGTGCATTAATGACGGTCATATACAGAACTCAATTTTCGGTGATTTTAAATTATCCTTTTGACCTATTCCACTTGAAGTTTGAGTGTATATTAATTAATTGAGTTATTGTTTTTTGGGGGTTTTTTTGTTGTTGCTGTAGTTGTTTATCACCGACTGTAAGTAATTTTATCTATACCTCAAAGAGAATTGTTACAGACACGGCGCAATTATCTGGTGTGTGAAATATATTTACATAAAAACCACAATTTTAATTTGTCTTAATGATTCCAAAGTGTTTACTTGCAATGTACATGTGCAGGAAATTACATAAGCAGCAATCACTATACACTAAAAAGCCACATACATGTAGTGCAATCTGGTGTATAAGATATGTCACAGTTTAGGATGTAACAATGGAGATGGCGTATCAGACGGCTGAACAAACAAATGAACACGAAACGAGATGCATGTGTGTCGATTTGTGCTACATGTAGGTGAAATCGAAGCAGGAATTGAATCATTCAGTTCTTGGTCTTCATTAAGCCCACTTTTGTTCGCATATATCTTCTTTTATATAACAAATTCCAATCGTCATTCTTTATCTTGGAAAAAAAATAATATAAATACAGAAATAATAATTAAGCAGCAATGTATATACATGTTTTCGAAAATAAAACCTTTTAGTATTAAGAAAGTTATGTTGATTAACGGTAAATTCCCGTGTAACACAAAACTTATAGATAATTCAAAAATGCAATGATAACACTGAAACAACGGCAGTAGAATACCGAAGGAACAAGGGAAGTGTTGACTACAAAAATCGAAGACCAAAGACATGGCAAAAATGGTAACAGATAAAAACAAAGACAAAACAAGGACGTGAGACAGCTACGATGCACGGAAATAAAAAGATAACATTAAGAACTAAGGCACTCATAGTGTGAACTCCCATGAAAACCGGGAGTAAAATCAGGTGCTCCGGAAGGGTAAGCATGCCCTGCTCCGCTAGCGGCACCCGTCACACCATCAGTGAGTCAATCCAGGGTTGAGTCTAATCCAGTTATGTCAAATCCGTGAAGACGTGAAATCTAGCTGTAAATGTCCGTTTTCATTTGGGACACAGACACGTCATATCTGTCAATGATGTCATGGTGACGGCCATAGAATTTCTGAAGGGATGAAAGTAACAAAGGCTGAACAAATCCCTGACTAAGCAGCTTTTGGGACAGTGTTTTTGCTCTAACTAAAAAGTCACTGTATAAACTGCATGTCCGACAGTAACGAATCAACTGTGAAATGTACACTCCATAGGCTGGAGAGGTAGGTATATTGCTGCTCAGAAAGGGAAAGTTCACAATTGGGAAGTTAAAATCATCACGTTTGTCATACAGCTTAGATTTCAAACGTCCATTTTCGACAATGTAAATCAAAAGATCTAAATACGAAGCTGAAGTAGGTGTATCGGTAGTCTCTTTAATTTCAAGCTCATTGTGATAGATCTGGTGTAAATATTCCTTGAATTTTGGATTATTAAGAGAAAGTACATCGTCTATGTAGCGGAAGCTGATATTAAAGGACTGGGCTAAATGTTTTTGTTTTTTCTGTGTAAGCCCTTGTAAAAACTTCGCCTCATACGAAAAAAGGAAGAGAAATGAAGATACGACTAAATGGCATTATCAGTTTTGCAATTAAAATTTCAAGTATAAACATTTTACTAAGATATTCTGATTGTTTCAGGTGCACAGTTGAAAAGTGTAGAAGGAGTTCTGATCGCTTAATCCCANTTTTGTTCGCATATATCTTCTTTTATATAACAAATTCCAATCGTCATTCTTTATCTTGGAAAAAAAATAATATAAATACAGTACTAATAATTAAGCAGCAATGTATATAATTACGTGTTTTCGAAAATAAAACCTTTTAGTATTAAGAAAGTTATGTTGATTAACGGTAAATTCCCGTATAACACAAAACTTAATTATAGATAATTCAAAAATGCAATGATAACACTGAAACAACGGCAGTAGAATACCGAAGGAACAAGGGAAGTCTTGACTACAAAAATTGAAGACCAAAGACATGGCAAAAATGGTAACAGATAAAAACAAAGACAAAACAAGGACGTGAGACAAATAAAAAGATAACATTAAAGGACACCTGACATCAAAATTAAAGTTATCATTTTTCATTATATAAAGTTAGACTAAAACAAAATAGAACGGTGACAGCGTTTATTTCCCTTCCACAAGTGTATCACCACATATTTGTGTAATTTCCGACGATTACCGGAAACATCCGACAATTAATTAGATAAGGCTTGTGACGTCACATGTGAGGATTATCCACACAACCACTAACATCTACCCAAGATGATTAAAGCATACCTTCTCACTATACCAGTTGAGATAGACAAAAACATTTTAAATATTATTATTTATTAAATCCCATGAAAATTACGCCAATTCCAAAACATTACATTTCTAGCGAAAAGGGGGGGGGGTGGAGGTCTCATACAGATTTTCTGATTTCATCAAATCCCGAAATCCTGCACATATGTTATAAAACATGCAAATTTAAGAAAACTTTTTTATTTTTTTTTTATAATCGTATAATCTAAAGATATACTGTATGTAAACAAGGACGTATATCTAAATATACGTCCCTGGTGTAAATTAATACATTAAATTTGTCATTTGTTTCACATATATATATGATCAAGTATTTTATAAAGTTTGTTTTTGTCCATCTAAAAAAAAATCTCACAATCCCGTTAAATTTCACTGTCAAAATTCCGATTTCACGTGGATACAAAACTGAAATATCCGATGGCGTTTCACCCCTATTTCCTTGAGTGAAAAATGTTCAACCTGACGCCCCAAAAATGTCAGGAGACTCGATCGCGGGGTAACAGCACATTATTACAGAACGGATTGTTTACTCACAGAAGTGAAAAGAAAGAGTGATTGTAAATACAGAATATCGTTCTATATTTTCAGAATATCGTTCTTTCTTCAATTATCAAGGAAAATAATGAACCTGAATTCACCTAATGTTTTTTTAAATCCTGAAAAATGAGATAAAAAAACATAATATTTTATTCATGGGCAACAAAAAAATAGTATAATTCATAATATGAGAAACAATCGCAGTGTATTGACTGTTGACTCATCGTGTTAATTTAGTTAGAGGTTCTATATGCCATGTACAGTGGTGGCAATCCCGGCGAAAAACATATTCAATATTTTTTGGAATGTTAATTTATAACATTTTCGCAAATCTTTAGAATTATGGATAAATATAATATATCAAAGGCTTTGCCCGTCTATTTGTTTTTGTTTTTTTTTTTTTTTTGCTTATAAACGTGCGAAATATGGAAAAAACAGGAGAGGCATCTTTAGGAAATTCTTAAAAAGACACAAGAATACGTCTTACCGGAGACATAGGAAAATAATTTGATGGGAACAGTAGTACAGACATGTCTGTGGTAGAAGTAGCAAGGGTTCACAGGCAAAACCTGTTATCCTTTTACACATTTTTTTTTCTGTATTACTTTTTTGTCTTATATTTGCATATTTATTCTTACTCTTTGTATTTGGGGAGAACTTAATATAGGTTGTTTTATGTTCAATCCTTTTTTGTACATCGTGATAATAAAATGAGTCAAGACAACGGTACCAGAGTACTTTCTATGCAACACGTCCAAATCGTATTTTTGAAAATACGGTGGCATCTATTAAATAAATTAACTTTGAATTTTGAAAAATAAAATTACTTGCTAAAAAAAACAAAAAAGTGGGAATTAAAAAAAAGTTGAAATTACAAAGTCGTTCGTATAACACGAAAATCAGAAAGAGTACAGCTTTTCAATGCATATGTTGCTGGAATTTGTATATAACTTCGAATCGGTATTGGTCTCGTGCAACGAAATATACGTTTCTTCCTACGTTTTCGTACATCCGACTGAGTATGAAGTTTATAGATTGACAGACAATCCTATAAAACAGATTTACACAAGTATGAATTTTATTTTATTATAATAATAATTATTTTTTGGCGACCAGTTTGTCATCCAACAAAACAGGATTATCTGATTATTTTTTTTTAAATGGCCAATACTTTGAAAGGTTTACAGTAAACTCCACTTAGCTTTCGGAAACAAACCAATACAACTTTCTGTCAGTTTGAGACCTTGTGTTGCAACCAAGGGCACAAAACAACACAGTTTGGCATTTGATATTCAAAATGTTGAATATTTTGACGACAAGAGTACTCAAACAATATGTATGCATGTTACAAGTTATAAACTGTTACACCCCTTCTATGTCACGATACAGATAATTTCATTTGGCCATTATTAATTTTGGTTTATTTTATTTCATTCAAATTGCAAATTTAAATACCCTGCATAACCTCCTTAATGTTGTGCCAATACAAATTATAATAAACAAATATAAAGTACGACTTTTTTTTATAAAGAAACATCACTGCCTTTACTGTGTTTACATCAGTAGATCCTCACAAGTGACGTCACAACACTGGAGCCTCGTAATCGATCTAAAAATATGCATATCGCGGTCAACAGATTTATCAGTGTTTACACACACTGTCCTCAGCTAATTACATACTGAGGAGATGTTTCACACATTGATTTAGTTATATAGACACAAAATCAATCAAAATACGATGTTGTGTGATTTAGTGTCCGGTGTCCTTCAAGAACTAAGGCACTCATAGTGTGAACTCCCATGAAAACCGGGAGTGACATCAGGTGCTCCGGAAGGGTAAGCATGTCCTGCTCCGCTAGCGGCACCCGTCACACTATCAGTGAGTCAATCCAGGGTTGAGTCTAATCCGGTTATGTCAAATCGGTGAAGACGTGAAATCTAGCTGAAAATGTCCTTTTTCATTTGGGACACAGACACGTCATATCTGTCAATGATGTCATGGTGACGGCCATAGAATTTCTGAAGGGATGAAAGTAACAAAGGCTGAACAAATCCCTGACTAAGCAGCTTTTGGGACAGTGTTTTTGCTCTAACTAAAAAGTCACTGTATAAACTGCATGTCCGACAGTAATGAATCAACTGTGAAATGTACACTCCATAGGCTGGAGAGGTAGGTATATTGCTGCTCAGAAAGGGAAAGTTCACAATTGGGAAGTTAAAATCATCACGTTTGTCATACAGCTTAGATATCAAACGTCCATTTTCGACAATGTAGATTAAAAGATCTAAATACGAAGCTGAAGTAGGTGTATCGGTAGTCTCTTTAATTTCAAGCTCATTGTGATAGATCTGGTGTAAATATTCCTTGAATTTTGGATTATTAAGAGAAAGTACATCGTCTATGTAGCGGAAGCTGAAATTAAAGGACTGGGCTAAATGTTTTTGTTTTTTCTGTGTAAGCCCTTGTAAAAACTTCGCCTCATACGAAAAAAGGAAGAGAAATGAAGATACGACTAAATGGCATTATCAGTTTTGCAATTAAAATTTCAAGTATAAACATTTTACTAAGATATTCTGATTGTTTCAGGTGCACAGTTGAAAAGTGTAGAAGGAGTTCTGATCGCTTAATCCCAGAAAATAACCTACAATAATGGAATTTCAGGTCACCGGAAAAGTTCTTCCATTATATAAAAATCATACACAGATAATGCCAGTAAAGCTATGTGTACACGATTGTTTAATCTTTTTTGTAGCCCTCCGAGTTGTTTTTCGTCAATTTCAAATCTTACTTAAACCATTGTCATATATGACGAAGGAGAGATATCAGCATTAATATATTCAATAGGTTAGAAATACAGTCTCATAACAGCTTTTGATATCTGGGGTTCGAGGTTGACTCATTTCTGTCTTCAATTACTCAATAGTTCATATTTTTCGAAAGTACTCTTAAATTCCAAAGAAAATATTTTGTTGTCATGAACAGCCACAGAAAATTATATTTTATTTAAAAGGTTTTTCGCGGATTGTGTATGTATGTGTTCATAAAAAGTCAATTTTATCATTTATGAAGGTGTAATAAATTCAAACTCTGATTCTTTTTAAACATATAATTATACTATTTATTGCAATGTGTTAACAGCAATCAAAAGATACTAAAGTATTGTGAATAAAATTCCAGTTATTTACCTGTTTAATATTGATTCCTTTAACCTACACTTTTAGAATTTGAATCATGAAGAAAATTCTCTTAAATTAAAAAAAGCGAGATAACTCGAGCCTTATGTTTGTTAAGTTCGTTAAGTTAAAGTACGTTAAGTAAAGTAGCTTATCCGGACGTCTCTAATATACATTTATAGAAACAAATTACCATAAACGAATTACATCAGAAACAACACCAGTAAAATACCGTAGTAACGAAGCAAAAGATTATATAAATCAAAGTCCAGAGACAAACCAAAACCTAGAACACCAGAAGACAGAAGAATTAAGACACAGCACGCCAACAAAACGTACGTACCCAACAAATGGAATACTCAAAACTAAAGTACTAATGGTGTGACCTCTAAAATACAGAGTGGCAAAGGACATCTTCAACAAAAGTTTATTGCTAAATATGTATAATATTAGGAATTTCAAACATCTAAAACAAAACCAATGTAAGTAAAGCCTACAATATGTAAAGTAGCGATTCATATATTGGGATGGCAAGTTGTCGGTCAATAAAGTAACGTTTCATAATATAAAATAAAAAATACATAATTGTATTCAATCAACAATGAAATGATATGGAGTAAATGATCAGGAGACATACATGATTAACTCAAACAATGGGTTTGTGTTAGATGCAAAACGCATTGCGAAATTATCTGAAACACTCCTGTTATTACTTCCTAAGAAATCAGTGATATTCCTCTACATATTGACAAATGTGATACATATGACAAAATGTTGTGATAATTTTGATCCCAATACATGTAATTATTCACAGAATGAAATAAACAAAAAAACCACAGGAACAAACGCTCAGGGGCTGGTTAAAGACCATAAATATAATATTCAAACTGATATATCAATGCAAGTAAATAGTAAGTTTTGACTCCAGCAATCCTGAATCACCAAACAATAGCAATAAAAATTCTGAACAACTATACTGTAAGTCTCAACACAAATCATCTTATTACAGGAGAAGGACAGAAAACGAAAGATGAGTGAAAACAATACATAAGTAAAAGATTGAGACAGGCAGGTAAATTATGTGTGAAAAAACGGACAAAAAAGAACATAAAAGAAAAGATACAAATGATTGTGGCTATACCTGTTGGTACAAATATTGAAAAGAAAAAAAGCAATTATCATTTTGATACTTGAATGATTCACAAAAGAATATTTTTTACTCAAAAAACAATTGACCAACTAGAAAAAGGTAGAATAAGGACGAAAAATCGGAATACAAACAGAAAATTTTCATTTCGTTACAATTTTGATATTGATTCTAAAGAATCATCGTTTGTAAAGAATGTACAGTGAAAATTGTACAACCGGTTGGGAACCAACTCATTCCTTTCCTAGATTGCTTTCGTATTACAATGTTGCAAAGAGTCAAAGGGGATATAGGAATCAGAATTAAGTCAAAGTAACATGTATCCTTGATATAAAGATATTCGTAACAGTACTGATAGAAAGTACGGTAAAATGCTGTTTTTGCAGACAGGTATTCAACACAAAATTTTACATGTGTGTTAACACCACAAAGGCTGCGATACCTATGAAGATGCAAAATTCAAATAAAAATTAACAAACTAAAGAGAACAGAAACAGTAAACAAAGATACAAACACGTTAATATCTCACATTTAAGACAAAAGGGGACTGATATCTATTTAGTGATTGTATGGGACATTTTTTGCAGATTTGATTAATAAGGCGGTCAGAGAGATAACGATATCTAATGAGAAAGCCTGCATAATTTTCGCGGGACGAATCAACTGTGAAATATATACTCCGTAAGCAGGAGAAGTTGGAATATTACTGTCCATGTTAAGGAAACTGATAATTTTGAAATTGAAATCGTAACTTTTGTCGTAAATGTTAGTACTGAATGACCATTTTCGTCAAATTCGAGATGTAAGTTCAAAAAAGATGTAGATCTTGTGGTTTCTGTCGTTTCCTTTATCTCTGGCGGATATACTATCAAGATTCGTTTTAGTAAAAGATGCTTTATTGATGGAAAGAACATCATCAATATATCTATCAGTGAGAATGGAGGATCTAGCTTCATTTATTTTATTATCTTTTACCAGTCTCTGAAAAAAATCACAAAATATAAGCATCTTTTTCACCTTTTGTGTTGCAGAAAGACGGACGAATCAGATTACAGAGTATACTGATTTCAATTCACCATGTGGAGCGGTGTAACGGTTGACAAATCAATGGGTATAATGATCTATAATATTGTTACGGAAATTAATTTCCGCTCTAGTGATTTTTTTCCGAAAATCGTTCCAGTGAAAAGTGTCAAGAGATTTCTTTTCTAAGTTCGGTAAAGAGTACAACACTTAAATACTTTAATTCAAGTTTTACAAAAATGTCAAATTTTAAAACAAGGACATATGTGAAGCAATGTCTTTTTAAGACCATGAAATTAAAGGGCAAGAGTAAAACAATTACTTAACTCTGCAGGTCATTATGAGTATAGTAAATGCATCGGAGTGAATGGAATAGTGCATCAAAGCCGCCTTTTTTCACGTGTGTTGTATTTGTTAAATTTTCACTTGTTGCAAATTGCAGTTTCTCTGACATACTTTCAATAATAGAAAAAACTAATACTTCGAAAATGTCCATAATCCTTAATTTTCAATTCTTCTATCTTTCGTCGGCGAAAAGTTAACTAGGATCTTCACAATATGCTTTGCTTTGGATTAGTGTTGCTTCTGAACATTACTGAAACATATCCCATTTCCCACGACTTTTGATAAAGACGATATATATATAGACAATATATATGCATGTCCTGAAAGTATAGAATTTACATGTATGAGCGTAACAAATTTTTGCAGAATAGAAACTCAATGTGGACCGACCGAGAATTTATTTTTTTTTATTTTTTATTTATTTTTTTTTGTTTTGTTCTTTTTGTTTTGCTTCTCAATAAGTACAAACAAATTATATAGTTCCAAACAATGTATATGTTTTGTTTTTATCCTGCAGTTAAACAGTTGTACTGTGGTTAATTTATCGTCAGTGAATCCATGCATAAGCAGATAGCAATGCAAGTCGTCGATGCTGACTGAATAAGCGAGAGTAACAAGAGTCTGAATACAGTATACAAGTGTACAGCTTGGATATATAAAAAGGGGCTTTATTGACGATATCCTACTATTGACAACCACAGTTTTTAGATTATGAAGACATCATTTACCCACAAGATCTGAAATTAGATAAAGCTAACCTGCCCTTTTCTGGATCTAACAATTATTATTGACTCTGGTAAAATAAAAACTAAAATGTATGATAACAGGATTGATTTTGAATTCACTATTACTAATTTCCCTTTTCTTGACGGCGACATTCCTCAGGCTCCATCCTATGGTGTGTACATATTTCTCGACTGGTGTGATTCGCATGCGTCTGACCTACTCTTGACGATTTTAATGAACGTAGCCTTACTGTCACAGCCAAAGTCTGCAGATTTCATAAGTTGTTGAATACATTTAAGAGGTGTTATAATAGATATGAAAATTTGATATCTAAATATGGTGTTTCTCGCAAACAGCTTATTACTTAGTGTATTTCTAATCCTCGTTTCTACGGAAATGTTGTTGAAAAAACCAAGAAACTGATTAAAACTCCAGAGAGGCTGGGACGTAACTTACATTCTTTACATAATATGGGATATCGACAAGATTCTCTGGTTGCATCCGTTAAATCAGCTTTGAGATCTAGTAACCTTAAACTTTTACACACATACTGGCTTCTCCCTGATACTGCCGATGTCTACTGATATATACGATGATTTTAACCAATTCCTTCGGGAGTTTTGAGTTTGACTGTTCTTTCGAATTGCGACAGCGAGTGCGACAGTGTTTTACCAGTAGGCTCGGCTCCTTGAGCTAGCCGACAGTGTAGCGGCGAGCAGCCCCTGACCCATCTCTCTAAATTACGTATTGTCATTTTCTCTCCTTTCAAGATGGAATGTATTCGGTTTATTCGTATGTTTATTCAACTTTAGGGAAACGGGACATATACAGGGGAGGTTTGGGTACCCATAACCTGGTTTAACCCTCCTGCTGGATTTTGCTGGTGCCGGTACCAAGTCCGGCTGTCCCGAGTTCCTATCGTTTTTTTTTACGTTTGTCGTTTGTCCTATTCGTGTTTTTCCTGTGTAGTTCCGTAGCAGATTGTGGCATGAGATTATAATTTTCAGCCATTTTAGGTCTTTCTTCCTGTTATCCATTTTTTTACATTTATGTGTTGTACAATTTCTTTCACGGCAAATCTAATTTCTTTTTTATTATTTTTTCAAAGATTAAAAATCCGATTTGAAAGAAATGAAGGAAATTCGTAATTAAATGTCTGTGCATGATATAAATGTTGAAAGAAATTTCAATTATTTAAATGTTCTTGTCTTTGTCAAATTAATATAATAATTACAAATGTGTAATTGGTAGTATATGTACAAATGAGTGTTATGCAATTGTATACATATCTGTCGAATAAGAATAGTTTTAATTGTACGCGTCAATACATTAGCTATCATATTAATCTTATATACCTTTAAAACATTGGTGTAAATTAATACCGTTTAGACGAAAAGATAATGAACAATATTATAGGGGTTCTTCTTCCTGTTAAAGAGTCTTGACACGAGCTGATATGTTTTAGGAATTAAAGTGTAAAATTCAATCAATTGATTTGATGTATGACACCCGGATTATAAGTTGGATATCTTTAAATAGATTAAGTGTATTAGTGAACTTTTATTAGAATATATGACAATAAAATACAAGTACAAAATGTCTTGAAATGCCGTCGAGATTAACTAAATATCAGATAAATGTAAAAATTGTTTATGATAATGCTTGCCAATAAATTCATTACAAAAAAAAATATCAGATAAATTGACTGACTACAGATGTATGGATGATGAGTTCTTCTCTAATTTTAGAAGAAACTACAAATTTCATTTTTCTAGAGAACACGTCGAAATCGGCCGATCAAAGTATTGGAATATTAGAAGACATATCTGTCTGGTTCTGGAGAATTGTGTCCCCTTTGTTGTTTGTAATAGGTTTAATTGGAAATAGTGGTATCATTATAATTCTATTCAGGATGAAATTTTGGAAGAAAAGGAAAATGACATATTCATTGCTGTTCATACTAGCTGTTGAAGATACTGTGGTGCTCTGTGTGGGACTACCACGATACTGGATCTTGGCTGTGTTCGATCTAGATATTCGAAATACTTCAAATTTCGGATGTGTTACACTTTTGTTCCTGATATATTTTTCAATGCAAATATCTTCGTGGACATTAGTTTGTATTACTACAGATCGATGTCTCAGATATCGTTACGTTTATGAATACAGGGCACATGGTTATAGCAAAGCCCTAAAGGTCATTCAAATAATAGCATTTTTCGTATGTATAGGCATTAATATGCACTTTTTCTGGACAAACGCATTGATTAAGACAGAAAACGGATACGTATGTACAAATACGTCAAAACAAAATAATATTTTTGAGGAAAAATATTTCGTTTTCATTGATCTAATTGTACTTTCAGTTCTTCCATTCATAATCATGTTCACGATGAATATTTTGATACAGACGAATATGAGAAATTCTATAAGATTTCGTGAATTATCTATATCTAATCAGCAGATGAGACGTAAACTGAATAAGAAAAGCCACAGAAAGACCAGAATGTTCTTTTTTATCAGTGTCTATTTTATAATTGCAACGTTTCCAGTTTCAATATTTTTCACAATTCATTCCTTTATTATTGATAACGCCAATGCAAGAATGACGGCTGAATTGGAACTTGCTAAAACTATTCTCTATTTGTTTCAGTTTTCAAACTACTCTATCAATTTTTATATATTTATCGAAGTCAATGAGAAATTCAGGAGCTTCTTGCCAACATTCTGTTCAATCAAGGGGTAAGTTGTACATTTTAGAAAAGGCTAACAAATTATTTTGTATCTGAAAAGGACTAAACAATTGTATTTTGGCAAAAGAATAATTGATGAGGACGATGGGGGTGTACGCACAAAAAGAGTAAATTAATGTCATTATATGCTAATATTTGAACGATATGTAACACATAATAAATCGGGCTGAAACACGCATATTACAGGTAGCACATCAGCAAGCTGAATAAAGATAACACTAAAGTTGCCACAAAGAAATTTGCCGCGACTTTTCTCCAAATAGTTTTTTAAGTAAATTTTAAAGAATGACATGACATACACCAATTGAAAGCTAATGTTTTGCTGCTTCAGACCATGCATTTCCTCAATTTTACAACATTTAATGTTATTTCAACTCGAAAACAGAGGGAGTATACCTGGTTAACTGAACACCTGTATTTATTGTTTTAATGCCCTGGGATCTATCGATTAACCAAAAACACGTTGGTCGGGAGTTAATCTCGATTGCGACGCAAACATTAATTATGTAAGTACTTAACAAAGTGTCAACAAAAAATTTTTACCTGTAAACAAATTCATTTTAATTAAAATAAATGGCATGTGGATATTGGTTCTGCATATCTTACTGTCATTTTTACCCAAACATTTTTATGTAAATTAGTGAACAAATCAAAATTCGGTTTGTTTATTGGCCATCCGAATAAACAACATACAAATTCTGTATGCTAATAAGTAATCCATCGGCAATGCATTTGGTGCCTTTCCATTGGTTTGTTGGTTTACATAAATCATTCATCAACCACTCCCACGTTCAATTTCTTTAAAATTTGAGTGAGAGTAACATTAAGGTCTATGGAAAATATTTTTATTTGAACTTTA
Organism: Modiolus philippinarum; assembly: GCA_002080025.1. NCBI lineage: Eukaryota > Metazoa > Mollusca > Bivalvia > Mytilida > Modiolidae > Modiolus > Modiolus philippinarum. Next base: position 12,039 of record MJUU01067281.1, on the reverse strand, counting down.
TTGAACTATTATTTCGGTAAATATGCCAAGAGTAGCGGCAAAAAATCAGAAAATGATACATATGTGTTTTATTAGGGTCTTATTTAAAAACAATTGGCTACAGCAATTTAAGCCGCGGCAAATTTCGTTGTGCGTACTTTTTTTTAGATATAAAAAAGGTACAAATAATTGAATTAATTTCTGAATTTTCACTACCTCTTTCGATTATCTTACTAGAATCAGAGAATTCAAAGCAATACGAAAATCAAAACTTAAAGACGGAATTCAAACAGCTACAGTAGCTTACAGCTACAAAAAAATTAAAATATATGTAATATTCGTATCATTTCGGCTAATTAGCAATAATTGTTATGGACAACAAAGGATAACTTAGGTGTGTGCCTGTCGTACACCCTTCCAATATAAATAATGATTAAATCATCGTTGTTGTTTTTTAATTCACGATTGCTATTCCATCATTTTAATTTTATTTCAACAATACTTTTATCAAAGTTTTTATTTATTTACAGACGAAGATCAAGATATTTGACAGATCTTGGGAGATCACGGATAGAAAACTTTGACTTCGGACACGGGAATGGCAGTTTGGAAAACAATAATCAACCTTATGATGAAAACAATCATGTAAATTATTTATCAACAAATGGTCATTTATCGCCATTGTCAGATTCGTGTCGAACTATTCCTGACATAGAACAGCATGAAATCTCAATGGAAACTACTCACTTGTAAATATCAAAGCAGGGTAACTTGACTCAATCAAATGTAGGGCTACTTGTCTTACCTATAAAAAGTAGTTTTCAAAAGAAATAAAAACATAATGTGGCATTAGTCCCTGAATGGACCCTCTGACAGTGTTCTTGCTTTTGCCTTGTCTCTGGACTTTGATTTATGTAATCTTGTGCTTTGTTCCATTGGTATACTACTGCCGTTGTCGTGTACATGATAACTGGTAAAATAATTAAAAAAGAATGCCAAAGTAATAAATATCCTACCTAGTCCCCATCAAATAATATTTTTGTGTTTAATTTTTACTTATTTCAATAAATCTGTTTCTTTTTATCATAGGTTATGTATCCCTTATAAGGAAAAAGTAAGTAAGTGAGAACCGAAAAGTCAGTCTTAAACTGATGGCAAGATCCAAATACAATGGCAACATCAGAGAACACAACGGTGTAGGTATTAGTGTAGGTCTAAGTCCAATTTTAACTGAGAAAGCAAAACAAAAACAGAAAAAAAACGAAAATATCTATTAAACCACTTTCCACAAATACTAAATAAAAAAATGATACAAACTGCATACAGCTTTGTCTGCAGCTACGTCCCCTTGCATTTTCCAGTTGTTTAATAGAATTTGCTAATTTATTTCTCTCAATTTTGTATTGTAAGAGCCAGACAAAGTTTAACATGCCGTTGACAGTAAATAATGCCATTCAGTTCATGACAAAAGATACAAGACAAAACCTAATGAAAAAAAAAGAATAAAGTTCAGGTGCTCTGGAAGTGTGAGCATCTTCTGCCATGACGTCAAAGTTCATAACTTCTTTACAATGATCAACTAGGGTAAATGTCGTGTTTCCAACTTATCTTAGCATCGGACAATTGTAGTCCGATATTGCTTTTCATTTCACATAACACAGTTTGAGTGAAACATCACGTCATAATAGATGATATCCAAGTTCATGGTTTTGACTCCCTAATTCATCACTTTAAAAGAATTACCTTTCTTGGATTTGGACAAAAAAATCTCCTGGACTGTTCACATGAGATAGATGAATTAAACTTTGAGTGATTTTTTTTTATTGATTAATAAATCTCAGAAATCATCTGGTTTAAAATATTTCTAATCATACTGTCATTAATTGAACTTAAAATCATGGACCCAGATGCCTGTCTTTGACAGAATCATTTTACTTCCGTTTGGCATAGCTGTATAGAAATCATGAAAACCTTTTTGCTACCGTTGCTTCAAATTTTGACAGCTTTGATTTCCTCAGAAATAATTGAGTTTTCAAGAAATTCACATCATAATATTTCTGTTTTGCTTAGTGCTCAGCACAGCAGGGAATGGGGAACCAGTTAATGTCTATACTGGGATCGGCTTAAAAGTCTAAATTAGGAAGTGTAGACCAATAAGGGAGTGTCGATCGATTGCAATTTCCCTTCCCGTTGCGCTCCGGAAATTTAGTATCTCTCAACTGGTATTTTCTTAACCCCACTCTACCAAACACGTCCATGTATCTTTCTAATATTTTCTGGATTGTTTAGAGTGATATGTCTCTTTGTTTCGTATAATACACCTGCAAACAAAACCAAACAAGCATAATTTAAAAAATGGTGTAGATAAAACATAAAAGGAAACATTAAAACAAACACAAAACAAATAAATATAATGGAACATGAACAATAAGAAATCATGGTTTTCACAAGTGATACAGAATGGTAAATATAATTGTGACGGGAGCCACGCGTGGAGCAGATCATGCTTACCCTACCTGATGATACCTCAATTTTTATAGGGGTTCACACTGCTCGTGCTTTAGTTTTGTGACGTTCTTGTTCTTTTTTGTTTATTTGTTTTGTCTTTGTCATACTGTCTCAATTCGTGTTGCTGTGAATGGCCGTGATTTTGGATTTATAATTTAGAATTTCCCCTTTCCTCGTTCTTGCTTCGGTATTCGTTTGCCGATGTATTTGCACTACTCATGATACTCGCTATACTGTAGATGAATTTCCAGATGGCCTGTTGCCTAGGAACTACTTCATATTTTGTTCGTAATGACTTCTTGAAGTCATGAATAATCAAGAGACAATTTCTCCGTTCAATGCATAATATTATACTATTAACAGTAACTTTTCATTATCACAGGGCCGATGCCTCTGCTGGTGCACTATTAGTCCAAGAGGGTATTCACCAACCAAGTAGTCAGTGTTTCGGTGCTGACCAGAAAACCGATTGTATTGAAACTTGCAATATCTAAATTTTGCAAAATTTTATTTAAAACTAAGGAGTATCTCCCTCATGCATAGCTCTATCCTTAGCTGAATTTTGGCTTTTCTATTTAGATCCTTTTGGTTTTTTGTTCTCAATTAGATTTAACAAGTTTTTCGGTTAATGGACTTCCAAATGTTTTGGTTTGATCTGCACTGATGAGACATAAGTTGTCGAAATGTGTATATGCAGAAAATAAATTAACAGTTACGTCGGTATTTTGTTATTTTAATTTCTCAAGTTACGCTTAGTATAAACCGAAAACTTAAATAATGTCAAATTGACCTAATTGTGGTAATAACTGGGAAACATTTTGAAATTAATGGAAAAGGAGATTCGAAACTACATTTCTACAATTTGCGAACCGTTCTGCGTTTTAAAAATGGATTCATAAGTAAACGACGTTTAATTTGACAATATAATTGCAGTTTTAAGGATAATTTATCACTCAATAAAAAAATGAACAAACACTGATTTAACAAAAACAACATCTGTTACCTATTGTTACAATAAATACAGAATTATTCACTTAAATATTGTGATTAATTTAATCTTACTCAGAAATCTATATGTCAGGCTATTGATGAAATATATAAATCATACCTGACACCCATTCTATTTTGTAAAATGATTGTTACTAATTAATATGATAAGAACTGTGCATGTGTATTGATTTGATGTTGCTTAACATTAATTTTCACTGCTGTTTATGTTGACATTTAGACAGCATATTGTTTATTAGTGTTAAATGCTCATAGTGATTTCAGGATGACGAGCAACAATAAGTGCGTAGATTCAAATTCTTATATTCACCTTTTTTATTTTCATATTCAACACAAAGTGTCAAGATTGTTAATAAATATAGATCTTCTGTCATGTTAATGATGCACAAAAAGACCTGATTCAGAGCTCACAGGAACAACTAAATGGACCTTATTTACTGAGTTCTGTCTTTTGATGTGCAAAATTTTCTGTTTTCCGGTTTACTTTCGAAGACATTATTTAAACTGGATGTATTTGTCAAAATGAACGGGATTTAAGATTTTCCAATAAGTCTTTTCAATTCTTAAGTATCCAAATGTGATGTATGTAACTTCCGGCATGGAAAGTGCCTCAATATGATTGATGTCTATCTTTATATAGATTTACCAGAACTGACTTGTCTGATTCTTTCAAAAGAATCAAAGAAACCTCACCAGCAATGTCTTATTCCAGCGTAGGTAGTAAGTGTTTCTTCAACCATGCCATAGCAAAATTTGTGGTGAAAGCATCTTTCCTGTGATGTTGCTTTATCCTCATGGGTCTTCCTGATAACTTCTGATTAGCCTCTAGTTGACTATGAATTATTCGTTTTTCTATTAATATGCATGAAAAGTACATTATAGGTTATTAAGACCTACCATTGTATTCCCTATCATATGAATTGGCTCTTATTAACTTCACAGATTTTATTGATATTGAGATGCAATTTATGTTACTGTTTCCTAGTAATCCACTGCTGTTATTAAAACACGGTTTGTTTCCGACTTCAACACTTTCCATATTTTCTTAGACTAGGTGCTGATATTCATTTCGATCGATTTTATTCCAGTTTATTTTTTATTTTATAGCATCGACCTTTTTCACGCTTTTTTACCTAAAGTCTAACATGTTTTCGACATTTAAAAACATAAATGATCTCATTTCTATAGATATAGTTTAATTAACAAACTAAACAAACAAGTGTGGACCCAAATTGATGTCTCACCCGTCCCTTCATGGTCACAAAATTGATGTATATTCTCAAACTGACTAAATCAGAAAACTAAACATATTCGCTAGACTGTGAAATTAGGGTAAGTGACAAAAGCAATAGAGCAGAATCTCATGAATCTCCAAAAATGAAAATATCAGTGACCACTGATAGATACTGAAAAACCAAACATGTTCATTAGACCGTGAAAATGAGGTCAAGGGCTAAAGCCAAACAGCAGGCTGTCATGTTCCATTTAAGACAAACCCAAATACCAAATATTATTGACCTTACATTAATAAATACTGGGAAACTTAACATGATCACTGGACCAGGAAATTGAGGTCATAGACAAAAGCCATATAGCAGACTGTCATGTACTAGCCAAGACCAACCTTTATACCAAATATCATTGACCTGCCACTTATAGTTACTAAGAAAATGACCTTATCACAAAAACTTGCTCAATAGACCGTTAAATTGAGGTCAAGGACAAAAGCCATATGACAGACTGTCATGTACTATCTAAGACCAACTTACATACCAAATATCATTGACCAACCACTTGTAGTTACTGAGAAACTAAACAAAGCAAAAAATCTTAACAAGTTCATTGGACCGTGAAATTGAGGGTCACAGACAAAAACCATATAGCAGACTGTCATGTACTACTCAAGACCAACCTATATACCAAATATCATTGACTTACCACTTATAGTTACTGAGAAAATGACCTTAACACAAAACCTTAACATGCTCACTAGACCGTGAAATTGAGGTCAAGGACAAAAGCCATATGACAGACTGTCATGTACTACCTAAGAACAACCTCCATACCATATATCACTGACCTACCACTTATAGTTACTGAAAAACCAAACTAAGCACAAAAACTTAACAAGTTCATTGGACTGTGAAATTGAGGTCAAAGACAAAAACCATATAGCAGACTGTCATCTACTACTCAAGACCAACCTATATACCAAATATCATTTACCTATCACTTATAGTTACTGAGAAAATGACCTAATCACAAAAACTTAACATGAAAGTTTACGCCGTCGCCGCCGCCGCCGTCATACTTTGTACGCATATGTCTCGCTTTCCGCGCCTTTCGTCGTGGGCGAGATAAAATGACTTCCAAAAGGCACTACAGAAATTACACTTTACCTCGCTTACGAAGGGCTAAATTTAACAAATTCATAAATTAGTCGTTTACTCATTTACAGTATTACAATGAAGAAAAAATCCTTTTGTCGCAAAAACTTCAACTAAATTCTAACAAGGATAGATAAACAACAGGTAAATCTAATTAATCTACAAAAATCTCTTACAAATTCTTAGATAATTTTCAATTGTTCCAGAAGATCTCTTAATAAATTATGGTGAGGCTTTCTCTTCTTTTGTTGTCAATCTTGATGATAAAAAATCCAAAAGCTTGCAGTCATCACTGTAGACATCACGATTCTGTAGACCCCCGGGGACAGCTGTTTCAAAGATTCAACAAATACTTCCCTTTAACAACTTAAGTTTATTTTTACCTCTATTTGACTCACTACCAGAATTTACATCAGGTAAACCCATTTCATTAGAAATGCGTTTTTACAGGTGAATTTTTTTTTACACTGCAAAAATTTAAGTGACGAAAGAGGTCGAGAAAATTTTCGTCATTCTGAAAATCGTTTCGTAAAATACGATAGTGACGAGCGCTAGCAAAATCACTGTAACAGTCTCGTCTACGGTTTTTAATTGGGTTCATGTTGCTAATCTGTATGTTTAACTCCATTTTTCTTTTCTTTGTCGTACCTGCGTCATTTCTTTGTTTTTTTGTGTTTCTGATTTAGGTAAAAGAATAAATTTGATTTGGAACGATATTATATTTAACAGTGTAAATCAAAAATATGCAAAGCAAATTAGCATGTTATTTCCAAGCTTAAATCGAACATAGCCAAGTAGTAATCAAGCCTGATAACTCACTGATAGATCTTGTCAGCCTCAAGTTCCACTGCTACATTGAACTGGTCGCCCACTTCGTGTTGGCAGCTATAGAAAAAAAAATATTATAATACCTCTGATCAAATATATCATCTACTTTTTAAAAGGGAAAAAGAACTATTTGACCCATTGAAGGATTTTTCAATTTATTTCAATATACTTAGTAAAAGGTGTTATATTTTTATAATTCAGACAAAACAAGGGCAGTAGAATACCGAAGGAACAAAGCACAAGATTACATAAATCAAAGTCCAGACACAAGACAAAGTCAAGAACACCAGAGGACAGTGTAGATCAAGTTAAAATAAAAAAAATACAACAGGAAACACATACGATTGCTGGAAACTTCAAACACAGGCCATAAACCGCGAGAGAACTCCACAACAAAGTGAAGATGAAAGACAAAAGATAAACTTGAATAATGATATGAACTCGGGACAGGGTATATTTGCTAAACAATTTATTGTTTAATTTTTTTCCTTTTGTTGAGCTATATTTTATGAAGGGGAATTAAACGCATTTGGTTGAAGCTGCTTTTTGAAATTCGACAATAATGTCAAATGATGGCTGCCGACGTGGATACATGATTGAAAGAGAAACACTTTAATACAATTTTGACTTAGCTTGGCTCTGTTGGTCATAATTGATTACCATCTTCATTTTTAGAGAAGGTACAATGTGGATCTACGCACTTGGTGCTGAATTTTTGGAAGGGTTGAAAAAAGCATAAAGACTATACTTAACTTCTGCAGAGCTTGTTTCATTTTGCTCAATCAGATGAACTGTCAGATGAACTGGTGGATGGACAACTAACGGATGTAAAATAGGCATAAATTGATCGGAAGATCCACCATATTATGGGTACTTTGATATTTCATATATACGTAGCCACTGAGAAAGAATTACTCCAGAAATGCATGGTTTTGAATGTTATTTATACAACAAAAGACTCACAAGAGCCTGTATCGCTCAACTGGGTCTAAGCAGTTGTAGTAATATAAAGATCAAATTGCACTTCATGTGCTGAATATTTTGTTGTTTACTAAATATGAAAAAAATGGTATAGTTTAGATCTCTAAACATAATCTCCCAAAGGATTCAATATCAAACTATGCCCCCTGCTGGTGGTCATCTTGGATGAGGTGAGTACCTGATAGATACCATCCAAAGACTTTTGTGATTAAGTTGCTTCCTAGTATGGTTATAGATGGTTATACAGAAGAAATTTATGAAAGTGCCTATAAAGTTTCCTATGTTAAACCGTGTTCCCATCGAGTGGCTATCTTGGATGGGACTCTAAAACGTTGGACACATAAATAGATGCAGTCTAGGACACTCTTGATCAAATTTGGTTCCAATGGGTGAGTAATCTAAATGAGTTTTCACGTATGATCTGATGTATAACTTTGTTCGCAGCTGGTGACCATCTTGAATAAATTGGCCCAGAGGTTTCAGAAATCTCTTATAAATCAAATTTTATAACAACATCTTTTACAGGGGCTCACGACAGGCTTGTTTGACCAAGGTTGGCTCCAATTGGCCTTGTTGTTCCCGAGATCTTTAAATGTGATTTTCCTTGATTTTATGTAAAACTATATTCCCCGCTGAAACCTGAATCTTTACAGGAGACTATTACAAAAACCATTGTTGACAAGTTTGGTTCTAACTGAACAAGAAGTTCCAGAGAAGATCACTGGATATGTTTTCCCAAAGGGTTTGACAAATTCTTTAAGCATATCCAGCATTGGAACATTAATCATAATCAAATTTGGTACCAATTAGGCAAGAAGTATTGTACGAGATCTTTGAACGTGATTCTGCAAATAGATCCATTGTTGAACAATGTTCTCTCCTGGCGGTCATCTTGGATATTATTCCAAAGTGAAAACTTTTTTCAGTGACCAGCCAATAATTATTGTGGCCATAATTGTTTCCATTTGACCTAGTCGTCCAAGACGAGAGGATCCTTGATTGCCTTTACAAAAGGGTTCAATATAAAAGTGTTCCTTCTAGTGACCATCTTGAGTTAATTGCAAAAAAAATGAAACTGAAAAACACTTTTTTAAAAAGTACCACACAAGAATTATTGTGGAAAAGTTCGGTTCAGTACTGGTCAATTAGTTTCAGAGTAGATCTGCTAGCAGGTTTTCCCTAGGGATCCAATGTTAAAATGTTTGATATTTTTAGATGGTATCAGAACTTAAAAAGATGTGTTTTGCAAATCAATTATGCCTCCGAGAAGCAGTTAAGAAGAAAACTAAAGCATGAGAAGTGATTTATGTGCTTTTGAGAAATTAATTTTATGTTCATATAAATTCTGTTATCAACTGAAAAATAAATCTCGAGAAAAATCACCAAAAATCACTAAAAGTACAACTATGAAATAGAAACCCCTATTTATTACCATTCAAAAGATATACATATGTTTACGTTTTTAATGAAGACACTTCACTGAATAATATTTCAGATCTTTTTTCATAAGAAATCCTTTAGGTATCTAGAAACATTTTCTCGAAGGTTTTATTGTTTCAATATATAAAGAAAACTTAAATCTGATGTAACATAGGCAAAATACTGAAGGCATTCCTCATATAAATTTGCCTTTTTCCCTTTGACCATTTACCATTCAAAAGATTGTCTAATGTTAGAGTTTTCAGAAAATGTAGTCATATGCCAAGGTCAAGTTCAAGAGGTCAAATATTTTGACATCAATTGAAAGGTCTGGAATAGTAATGCAAAATATGGAAGCATTGTCAGTTACCATGCAAGGATATACCCAGTATTTTTTTTTCAGAAATTGCTTCACATGCCAAGGGCAAGATCATAAGGTCCAATATTCTGGTATTGTTTGAAAGGTCTTGCCAAAAGGAATTCAGTTGCAAAAGCCCTATCAATTACCATTCAAATAATATATCATATTCGATTCTCGAAAGGGGTAAAAACATAGAAAGTAGCCACATCCTACTAAACTCACCTCCGTCATTGTGCATCATTGTCTATATTCATTCCATGTGTATAATGAGAAACCTCGTCGGTTATCTCCCTGTTCCAAGTTAGTTATATATGGTTAAAGTGGAGAAAATTTTGATTTAAATACCAAAAGAGGCTATTGATATGCTAATTGTATCCACTTTGAACCATACAAAACTAACTTGGTAAAGGGGGATAACTGACCGAGGTTTCTCATTGCAAAATATATACACGTGATAAGTTTTACAAATAGATTAGCTCTAAAAAAATCTTGTCTCTTATTATTTTTGTAACATGTTAAACATGTCAGTAAATGTAGAGGAACTATACTTATTTTCTTAACAGTCACTCATGCATCAAATGTAGGTCACAAACAGCTTCCAAAGCATTAGAGAAGGAAAGATAACAGGAAACACTTACAATGGCCGAACATTACAATCACATGCCATAATCCACCAGGGAACTGCACAAGAAAAACAATAAAATGACAAAAGACAAACATTGACAACGATAGGAACTCGGGATAGCCGGACTTGATACCGGCACTAGCAACAGCTAGCGGTAGGGTTAAAGCGGTTTATGGGTACCCAAACCTCCCCTTTCTCTATCCCGTTTCCCTATAGTATAATAAACGTAGACATAAAACCCAATACAGGTAGACCACTAACTCCAAGAGCACAATCTTGAAAAGGAAAGAATAAGACAAAACGTAATTTAAAAAGATGGGTCAATGAGTGCTCGCCGCTAAACTGCCAGCTAGCTCAAGGAACCTAGTCTGCTGGTAAAACACTGTCGCACTACGGAATTGAAATGAAAATCAAAACTTCCCGAAGGGTTTGATAAAGAATTATCATGGATTTCAGTAGACAATGGCAGTATCAGTGAGAGGCCAGTATAACTGTAAAATCTTCAGGTCATTGGATCCCAAAGCCAATTTAACAGAATCATGAAAAATATCCGGTCAATATCCCCTATTACGTAAAGAATGTAAGTTACATCCCAGTTTTTTTCTAGATTTCTTATCAGGTTTTCACATTTTTTAACAACATTTCCGTAAAAACGAGGTTGAGAAATGCCCTTTGTAATAAGCTGTTTGCGAGTCGCATTATATTAAGATATCAAATGTTCATATCTTCTATAAAACTTCTTAAAAGTCTTTATCAATCTATAATCTGTAACCTTGCAGGAACGTCACCATCAAGAAAAGGGAAATTAGTAATAGTGAAATCAAAATCATCCTTTTTATCATAAATTTTAGTTCTAATTTTTCCAAATGATAGGTAGATCGAGAAATGGGCAGTATTTAGAATCGTTATTTGCTTTATGAAGTTTCAGTTCTTGTGGGTAAATGAGGTCGACATAGTCTAAACATAGAAAGCAGCCACAGCCTGCTAAGCTCACCTCGTTGCGCATGTCTATAAACAGGAATGGACTATAATCATTCATTTTAACAGATTCAGTCATGCATAAATTGTATTTTACAAACTGCATCCAAGCATGCATTGTTGTTGTCATCCCAAATTGCATCATACATACCAATATGGTTGCTAAGTGGCATGTCAGTAAGCGGGATTCTACCTAACCAAGTCGCTCGTGCATAAAATGTAGAACAGACACACACAGCATCCGAAGCATGCATTGTTGTTGTTGTCATCCCAAAATGCATCATACATACCAATATGATTGATGTAGGTCATGTCAGTAAGCGGGAATGGACTTTAACCATTCTACCTAACCCAATCGCTCATGCGTAAAATGTAAGTCACAGACAGTATCTGAAACATGCATTGTTGTGGTCATCCCAAAATGCATCATACATACCAATATGGTTGATATGGGACATGTCAGTAAGGGGGAATGGACTTAAACCATTCTACCTAACCAACTCACTCATGTGTAAAATGTAGGTCAGAGACAGCATCCGAAGCATGCATTGTTGTTGTCATCCCAAAGTGCATCATTCATACCAATATGGTTGATGTGGGCCATGTCGGTAAGCGGGCATTCTACCTAACCAAGTCGCTCATGCGTAATATGTAGGTAAGATACAGCATCCGAAGCATGCATTGTTGTTGTCATCCTAAAATGCATCATACATACAAATATGGTTGATGTGGGCAATACCAGTACGGGGAAATGGACTTTAACCATTCTACCTAACCCAGTCGCTCATGTGTAAAATGTAGGTCAGAGACAGCATCCGAAGCATGCATTGTTGTTGTCATCCCAAAATGCATCATACATACCAATATAGTTGATGTGGGCAATGTCAATAAGCGGGAATGGACTTAAACCATTCTGGCTAACCAAGTCGCTCATGCGTACAATGTAGGTCAGAGACAGCATCCGA
>MJUU01067279.1:0-10865 GCA_002080025.1 Modiolus philippinarum | reverse complement strand
GCTGAGATTGTTGAAACACATGATGATAATCAGGATGATGTAACACAACCTCAGGAACAGAGACCACCGGTACCTCAAAGACGATCCACCAGAGAGCGTAGACAACCGGCGTGGATGTCCTCTGGTCAGTACACCTTACAAGCTGTTGGTACACCAACCACTTCACCAGCTCAGACCAGCTCTAGTGATGAATGGCTTAGGAAAGCGGATTATTTACAGTCCCTTGCAACTAATCCTTTGTTTTCAGATTTCAGGAAAGAGACTGTCCTAGCCATCATAGAAGCTGTTAACCACCACTGATCTGTTGAATGACGGGACGTCATTCCACAGGCAGGGGGGGTGTGTGGTATTGTTAGATTTTTGATATTTTAGTTGTAAATAGTTATGCTTATTAATTAAATATTTTTATTTCTAGCATAGTTCAACCCAATCCAGGCAACAGATTTGCAGTACATAATTTATATAACTAATCTTTAATTACTTTATTCAATCAGCTGTTTAGTTTAGTGATATATTTATATTTAGAAGGAAATCCCTTTTCTGATTGGCTTATTTTCTTGGTCACTTTAGGCGGGAAATATTTTCATTGTTCTTGTCACTGTTATATAAAAATTGAAATGGTCAGTTGCCATTTTGGCTGTTTTGTGAAATTTGATATTTTCCAGTTGGATTCTCATACTTTATATTCTGGAATTTATACTTATTCTTATGAAGGTCAGTTTAGTTTACTAATATTATAATTGTGAGATTTACTAGTTTTCCCAGAGTAAAAATGATTGTGTGAATGTTCAGATTTTGAGTGAATGGGAGATTGACATTTGAAAGTTGTGTATTAGAGTTGAATGTGAAATTAACATAACTAAATGAAATAAACACACTTATAAGAATAAATATTTTAATATAATATAAACAACTATAATTAATTATCATAATTTGCATATTTTTAGTAAAATGATTATTAAGCATTAAATAGGTGTGTAAATAATGAACTAATATCATTTTAGAGCAAAAATGAGTGTGTGATAACGATTTTAAACTTCATGTAAATAAAATTAAATAAGTAATTTGTAAACACCGATTTTAAAGGGAGATAAATATATTTTTGTTTGGATCCATATGCGGTAGTATTGCTTATAAAAGCTATAGCTGTAGAACAGCATAGTTATGAGTGTTGATATTTATATTCTTCAGGTGAACTATATAGATGTTAATTTACTTGATGTAGCCTAGCCTGTAGTCAGTTAACTGTAGCCATGTACTATGTACAAGAACATATGCACCTTTGAACCACATTTGAGGTAGGTTAAGGCTATATGTTTATTTTATGTATTTTTGCTTAGCTTTGTGTGATGTTTGTTTTTATGTATTTTGTTGCTAACTTGTAGTGTATTGTCTGCACTCACATACCGGCCAGCCGTGCGCGGTCCCGGCTGAAGAATAGGCCCGCAGCATCCTCTGAGCTTGGAGTATGAGCCATCCTAACAGAGGACCCCGAGGGAACCCCGGGATATAGAAATAGGACTAAGTATCTCCGGCTTGCGGGGTGTGACCCCTCCTAAACGGAGGCTGACCCCGAGGGTCCCGGGATATAGAAATAGGACCCATTCCGTGGTTGTGCGGGATCAATAAATACACAACCCATCTTTCGGATGGGATGTAAACTCAGGTCCACGTGTCGAAAGAAATGCCACGCTTCCTGCACGTTAAAGAACCCTTGTAGCAAGCTCTTTTTGGGGTGGTTCGTAGGTGATCGGCTACAAGGCTAAATTCCCCGCCCTTGACGATTTCACCCTACTTTTCCAGTGGCAGTCAGAATTTCCCGTCCCATGACCATTTCCATACCCCAAAGTGATTATTTATCAACAAACTTGTTCTCGTCTTGATATAGCTGAAATATTGCTGAGTAGACGTTAAACAATATTCAATCAATCAATCAATCACATACCGGCTTTAATTTATGTTTATTTTGTGTTTGTCGTATTTATTTATAATACCGACAGCAGATATTTCTGACTGTATGTAAATAGATATTTCAGGTGTATTTTTAAGCACACGAAAACAATGAGCAATATTTTATTAGCCTCAATTTAAGTCAAAATAGTTTCACTATTTTGGTAGAATATCCAAGTAACAGAAACTTATTTTTTAAAACCGACACAAGAACAACTCGTATCGTTTCCTTAGTACCCTACGTATATATTATTATGTATTTATTTTTAGCGTAGATTGTTATTAATTAGAAATAATACTGTGATTTAAATAGTTAGTCATATTTATTGTTATTTCAGGGTGTCTTTACAACACACAGAAGGCAAATTAATAAAGAACCCTAGAACCTGATTTTGTTGTGTTTATTTGGACCCAGGAAACACACTATCACAGATCGCTCAAAAGTTTTTCCGAGCGAGTTTGCTCTCGGAAAGAAGTTATACGATAATCCTGATGCATCAATAAATGCACCACAGTTGCCTTAATTTTAGGTCAAAAATTAAAAAAAAAACAGGGTACAATAGCCACCGCGTACTTCGTCACAATTGGGGAGAGAGAAGTGTGTAGCGCGGGGATACGGAAACCGAGGCGACAGATACCAGGTCAGTCGAAGAAATGTCTTGATACAACTGTACACGTTTTAGATATTACATTCTATATATTGCACGGAACAGAGTGATCATTTAAGGAGTATTTTGAGACTAGTTTAACAGCATTAATCTGCTACACTTCTGCAATATATATGACGAGTGTTGTCAGAAACAAAAGTAGCACCCCTTTCTCGGCCAATTTTGGAAAATTAATTGATAAATACAGATGTTTATGTGCATACATTTCTTCCTACTGTTATTTCCGAGAGGCACTACAAAACATTTCATAGATCAGATCGCATGAAAAGGCATACGATCAAGAATACTCCGCGGATGAAATGTGGCGTACGGGGAGAAAAACCATGGTGCAGCTAGGAGATAATGAGCAAAAACAAAAAGATGTTATTGAAACGTTAAATTGACTATTCATGCCTCGATATTACAGCACTATTATACTTTAATGAAAAATTTGTCTTGGATTAACTTAATTAACTTCAAAGATCTTATCTACGATTAGTCATGAACGAAGTTGAAATTTCGCCGAAAAGCTCAGCACAATGTGCTGGCTAGAATCCAAGTTTTTGACTTTCTATAATGCCCTTTCTTTAAAAATGGGTAAAACTAAGCAGTTTTTTCTTCATATAAAGCTTTTCCTTAGGTGATCTTGGCTTTTTATTTATATCCTGTTGATTGTTAGTTTCTAGATACGATAAGAAAGAACGTAGTGGACTGAGGGTTACGTTAGCATAACTAGTTGGCTCCCTGTCAAGCTTTTGTACATCCTTTGGACTGATGACATATAAAATGTCGAAAGTACAGTTTTACGGCAATTCTCTGACATTTTCACCTTTTCTGAGCCAACCATCTGACTTCGTTATTAAAGGTAATCTGAACATTTTTCAACATGTTGGTCTACGTGAAGATATGTTCAAAGGCCCGATATTCAGAGCCTCAATGTATCACTGAATTGGTACCATAATTTCAAGATCATAATAGACGCAGTCAAACAATATCAAGAGTGAATGTGGTGTTGATAACATCAACTCACTGTAAGAGTGGATTAAAGCTATCCGGTTTTAAGTATAACGTAGAATACACAAATTGAAATCTGGGCTAAGGAATATCTTGTCTTTCCTCCCTTCCCGAAAAGTATGTTGTCGTTCCTGCAGATAAAGCTTCAAACAATGTTGTGTTTGTGTGTAAAAACACTATCATATTGCCATAGACAAGAACTTGGTGTGGATGACAGTTAAGACAACCCCACATACAAAACTATTACTATAGATAAAGAGGATATCCTGACTAATTTGAATCTTCTGTTATGGCGTCAATAGACATTTCTACCAACAACAAATCTATTCATTTACATTTCATGCTGATCAACTACAAACATGGTCACTCTGGGCAGTTTTTGTTTCTGATAAGCTTATGTTTAGAAGACAATGGATTCACCTTTTTACAACCACGGTCCTTACTCTAGTGTGACCAGGCTATTTTGATATGAATTTTAAAAAAAGCTACAGGTGTTATGAAATTTGCCATAGATGCTCTTTGATGATCCCATTATCCACATGTACCCATCATTGATTGACATGAAGGTTAGATCTGATTACAATTGGAAAATATTTACTTTGCTTTACAGAAAAAGTTGGATCTATCTATAAGAGTTATTTACTTCAGTAAAAATTTTAAATTGCATCATTAACCGTATCAAATATAACAATAAGTTCCCATCACAATATTTATTTCATAATTTTCATCTTATAGTTGATTTACAAAAGTTCTAAATGTTTCATTGATGTTTGTATTGAATTGGTGAAATCTTAAAACATGGCAAATGAGGTAAAAAAAAATTAGCTGTTTAACTCCGATGAGCATCATTTCTTCATCTTTTGTTGTCTTATTCTTCAATAAATAGAGTAAATTAGGTGAAAACCAAACTTTACAGGAATGATGTATCGGAGATCCATATCTAAGATGGCTCATTATGTTTTGATTCGATTAAAAAAATAAATTAAAAAAAAAGAAAGAAAAATAAAACATGATGGCCAGCCCGGAACATAGTTTAACATTGAATCCTATGGGAAAAATCTTCATTTTCATCATCTACTCTGAAACCATTAAAGCAAATTTAACTTAACTTTATTGGAGTAACGTATGGACTGTATTGGTGTAATGTAACAAATAATACTTATTTCAATTGAATCTGACAAAAACATTGAGGTCAATAGAGAATATAGCTTAACAATAGACCCAATAGGAAAAACATTTTTGGTCATCAGCATAGACATGGCTTAAAAACGTCTTCGTCAGGTGAGCGATACAAGCTCAGTATCCGCGCCTCTAGTTTATTGTCGATCGAGTTATTCATACTGAGCCCTTACTTTCACCTTGTATTGGTGACAGAGTTATCAGACATTATTTTTGTAAAGTTTTTTACTTTGTTATTGAAAACACTTCCCTAAGGTATCTATATTGTTAAGATACAGTGAAATATACCGGGGACTGTGCCCTGTTCCTACCATTTATAAAATGATATATCATCTTTAATTATTTGTTGCTTGACACCAACTAAAGCAATATTCAGCATTATCTAGGGGTGAACTAATACGAGTACAAAACTTGGGAAGTAATACAAATAGCATTCATAAAATAATATAGATATTAACATACAATTCAAATTTATAAAAGCCAAAATATGAAGATAAATAGATCAGATAAAATGACCCTTAAAATTTAATTTTTACAATGTAAATATAACAAGACGTAATTGTGTTTGCAATGCGACTCACAAATGTCTCTGAAACGAACCCCTATATCGGATTTCTGTGCATTATCTGACCCCGACCAAAAATTGAGCAGGGATTTCACTAATAATTTAGTCTTTAAATATTGTGAAAATCATTACAATATGCAGCAGAAAACACGTTATTCTCATAATTTCAGGTTTCTGGCGGGGATTTCCATGGCATCCAAATGCTCTATTATCCATTACAACCAGCTTATACACTGTATCAAAAACATTTGGGTAGGGGTTCCTCTTCTTACCTTATTAATACATGCATCTGTCATAAATTTCTACAAACTAAGTTTTCCAACACAAAGAATACAACATTTTTCTTTTGAACATGCAATTTAAGGCAATGCAGTTCTACCATTAACACACAGATCGTCATTTTGTTTGATATTATGAAAAATATCTTTGATTTGCAATTCAGACAGTTGAACAAATAAGTCGCTTTCTTTAAGCTTTTATGAAATGTAGATGTCAAAAACTTTCCATGTGTCAATTAAATCCCCTCGAATTGAAGTCATTTGATCAAATATTCAAAAATTTATTTATACTTTACTCATCATTTTTATCTTAAAATACTGCATGTTAATTTTTACAATTAAGTTATCCATTTCTTTTGTAAGAGGTGATCTAAAAAATAAAAACAAAATAAGTTTAAAGCAATACTAGCACCTACTTGAAACAATCAACTTTAACAGCCGATTATAGCCGAAAAAGTAATGGGAGGGCGAAAGTTCTTTCTTATCGTTCCTTCACATCAAATAAAGGCTGTGATTGTTTTTTCCCTTTTTTTTCGAAAATAGCACCGGGCTTCAAAATGGCAAATAATATCTTGCCGCCGGATAGCACGTTATCAGACGTTTTGATAGTGACATAACCAAAACAATCTAATATTAGCAACGCCTCCGGTGCTTCTTCCAAAATTTTGCTATATATAACGCTATCCTTCAAATACGCTGTGGTGTCGTACTGATGAAATGTGAGAATATAAAAGAAAAAAAAACAACATCTATCTAACCGACCTTCATTAAACAAATCACTCCCAGAAACCAGGGAATCATCTCCACCAAGTCCATAAAAATCTACAAGCAACCATACTTTTTATAATACAGTAAACGCAGATTTATGCAAATTCAAGTGAAAATCAATGGTTTGAACTCCTATGATTAAAATGCCATGGATGACTTGAACCTTTTAATTTGTCCCTATCTTCATGATTCAACATATCCCTTAAGGTGTTCATAGTATGACCTCGATATCTTAAACACCCCTGTAGCTGCTCAAATTGTTTTCATCCGTTCCTTATGTGTTAGAGTCATCCAGTCCGTTTGCATTTCATTATTTCTAATTCTTGATTCAAATTTATCAGTTAGCATATCGAGTGCACCCTTTTCAAGAAATAGAATTTCTCTACATTTGTAATCATGTTTTTTCCCTAATGCATGATTTTACAAGAAAACAGGTTTTCTAACAGGTTCCCTTGATGTCCCTGTATTCTATATGTTCCAGGTTCTTTTCGGTTGACTGCTCTGTAAGACCTTGCCACAGCAATGGGTACATAGACATTCCCTTGTGAATACAGCTTACACCATTCAAAGGTTTAACGATCAGATGAAGTTTACCAAGTCTAATAATGAGTTATCTGAATGTAGTAGGGTTTGGAAGTTCACGACCATCAAACTCGCCAACAAAGTTTATAAGTCTTACATTCTGTCTGTCGCTGAAGACGTTTGACTGTAGCCCACTCTCGACCCACTGCTTCTCTTCTTCTGTCATGAATTGGAGGAAATTTGCTAATACGAGCTTGTATGTGCACTCCCCAGTTCAAAGAAGGCTGAATATCAGTTGAGAAAGTAATGGGTGTATATATCTGCAAATTACGTACGAGTGGCTGATGATCTGACCTAGAATTTCAAATGTACTGTCGAAAAGGTATCGCTGGTCTACTGCTGGCACTTTGCATTTATAACCACTGAAGTATTTGGCAACCATCTGCTGCTGGACCATACAAAACATTTCTCGGGTAACTCCGTCCAAATCCATGGCTTTTTCTTCACCCTCAAAGATAATCTCAAGCTTGTGGTGTGGTAAACCTGGAGTTGTTCTGTAATGGTCAATGACGTCTTGAAGCAAGCTGGAACGACATACTCTTTGGGTCTTTGTCGGTAGAAGATTCTGCGTGCCTCCAAGTCTGCTAAATCTAAGATAACAGTGAGAAAAATTAGACATATATATATATTCAAATGTTAACATGTTTTATCCGATCAATCAGTAATTCAAATGATTTCCTGTATTAACGGTTTTTTGGTATGGGGAAAAAGTTTGTATTTCTTGGCTTGCCAATAATTTGATAATAATAACAATAAATTAAAACAATCTTGGAGGCCTTTTTTCATATTGTAGTGATAAAAGGTAAAAAATCATGATGGCAAATGATGTATAGTGACACAATGGTAAAAACAACTCCACATGATTGCTGTTCACATCAGAAATCAATTATGTTTGCATAGTACAAAAAACATTCAGTTCAGTTGTAGTTGAATGAGACAAGACATCTTTAGTGCCATATTTCAATTAATATGTCAGGATCACCACAAAAATCAGTATGCAATGAATCAAATAAATCAATTCCCTTTTAGCATTAATCATCTTCAGAGTCACTTTCACGTGTTGGAAGACATGCCACGCTTCATGTACGTTAAAGAACCCTTGTAGCATGCTCTTTTTTAACCGCACTGAAAAGACATAAGTTGTCGAAATGCGCATATGCAGAATCAAAATTCACAGTAACTTCGGTGTTACCACTAGGTCGATGCCTCTGCTGGTGGACTATTAGTCCCCGAGGGTATTCACCAGCCCAGTAGTCAGTACTTCGGTGCTGACCCGAAAGCCGATTCGATTTGGAACCTTACAATATCTAATTTTTGTACATTTTGTTGAAACTAAGGAATATCTCCCTTATGCAAAGCTCTGTCCTTAGCTGACTTTGGCTTCCTATTTAGATCATATTTGGTAATTTGTTCTTTACCAGTTTTTAAACATCTCAGACTTTATGGTCTTCCAAACGTTTAGATTTTATCTGCACTGAAGAGACATAAGTTGTCGAAATGCGCATATGCAGAATCAAAATTCACAATAACTTCGGTATTTAGTTATTTGAGTGGTCCGTAGGTGATCTGCTACAACTCCCCGCCCTTTTCGATTTCACCCTACTTTTCCAGTGGCAATCAGAATTTCCCGTCCCATGGCACTTTCCATACCCCAAAGTGATTTTTTATTTACAAACTTGCCCTCGTCTGGATATCCCGGCACCTGGATCGGTTTTCATGGGGTTTCGGCTACAGAGCTGCCGGGCGCGGCCCCAGTTGGTGGATAGGGGAATGCCCTGTCTATGCGGGGTAGTCAGGTCATAATACGGAAAGCCTGACCGCGAACCATTGTAGCCAAACTGTATGGAGAAACGCCACGCTCCATGCAGTATAAAGATCCCTTCTATATTTCTCTAAAGAGAGCAGACGCACTGGGTGTCGTATGGAAGGCTAAATTTCCTGCCCCTACCCATTTTTCCCCTTTTCAAGTGGCAATCAAAAGTCGTTACCCCGGTTGTCCCTTCCACCTATATTTCTTTCTTGTTTTACTTACAATTGTTTTGAATTGATTAACTTGTTCTCGTCCTGATATAGCTGAAATATTGCTCATTGGACGTTAAACTCCTAACTAATCAATCAATCAATCGTCTGGATATAGCTGAAATATTGCTCAGTAGACGTTAAACAATATTCAATCAATTGTCACTTTCAGAGTCCTGAAATACAAGTACAAAGATATAATGTTGCGTTGGTATTTTTGTCCAATTTAATGTAAATTCTATCTAAAATAGTTATTAACAAAAATCATGTCTAACGAACACAGTGCCCCACCTCGGAACTCTTTTGAAGAATGCTACTTTTCATTATCCACTTTTCCAGTGGCAGTCAGAATTTCTCGTCCCATGGCCCTTTCCATACCCCAAAGTGATTATTTATTAACAAACTTGTTCTCGTCTTGATATAGCTGAAATATTGCTGAGTAGACTGTAAACAATATTCAATCAATCAATCAATCATTATCCATTAAGCATGAAGTAAATCACTAAGTACTACTTAGTGCCAGCGATTAATTTTCATATGAATTTCGATTAGCATGCCCTAATGTTATTAAATAATAAGTTCAATGATAATAGCATTCAGCTGTCATAATAAAGACACTTAAATCTCTTTGGTACGCTAATACTATCTGTCTTTCTTTCAACACATTAGTTAGTTTATTGGTTTTTATTTTTTTATCATGATTCATTGGACAGAAGAACAGAAACAAGACATAATATCCATGGGATAAGAATGGCTCAGCCCAGTGAAATAGAATCTACAGTACATCATCTATGGACATAACTATGTACAATTTATCGGCAAAATATGAAAGTTGATATACTGAATTTTTTTTTTTATTTTCTTATAGTCTGTTTGAAGTGAAAAATTTCAGTAAACTTCTGTGCCAAAAGCCTTTGAGACATCCATCCCTACCTAACTAAACCCTTCTAGCATTATTGGACCACAACCAAATTTGAAGGGGAAAAAAATTCAACAGAATTGGTGGTTTATCAACATGTCAACATGTAAGCATTGAACAAATATCAAACTCTTTCATTGTAGGAAAACAAATTGGTTCCTGTGGTAAAAACCGTAGGGAACAGGTAGTGTTGACCCGATGTCGTATTGGACATACTAGAACAACACATAGTTTTATCCTCAACAGTGATGATCGACCTGAATGTATTCCATGCAATTGTCCTTATACAATTCAACATGTTTTAATTGAATGTGTAGATGTTGCCGATATCAGGCGTGATTTTTATTCTGCTGATTGTCTTAAAGACCTATTTACAAACGTCGCAGGCGACAAAATCGTTCAATTTTTAAAAGCAATCAATTTATTTAGTAAGATTTAAATAGATCAATTTTCCCGGCACCTGAATAGGTTTTCAGGGGCTTTGGCTACAGAGCTGCCGGGCGCGTCCCCAGGTGGTGGATAGGGGAATGCCCTGTCTTTGCGGGGTAGTCAGGTCATAATACGGAAAGCCTGACCGCGAACCATTGTAGCCAAACTGTGTGGAGAAACGCCACGCTCCATGCAGTATAAAGACCCCTTCTATATTTCTCTAAAGAGAGCAGACGCACTGGGTGTCGTATAGAAGGCTAAATTTCCTGCCCCTACCCATTTCTCCCCTTTTCCAGTGGCAATCAAAAGTCGTTGCCCCGGTTGTCCCTTCCACCTTTATTTCTTTCTTCTTTTCCTTACAATTTGTTTTGAATTGATTAACTTGTTCTCGTCCTGATATAGCTGAAATATTGCTCATTGGACGTTAAACTCTAACTAATCAATCAATCAATAGATCAATTTTAAAAAAGTTTCTAATTTCTAATATTGTTATTGTTAAACCAAAAATTTACCAT